>JAXLNO010005963.1:0-161455 GCA_038087875.1 Malacoraja senta
CATCTTGAAGCCGCGGTCTCCGGTAAGAAAGTGTCCGATTTGGGCACACCAAGCCGCGGAGTATGTTCGACCGTCCCGACGTCGGAGTTTCGATCATCCCGAAGAGAGGGCATGTACATCTGGTCGTCCGTAGCGGCGACTACGGAGGGTTCATGGCTCCTCGTTGTTATTTGGGCACGGTGAGTTCTCTGCCTCTCCCGTCCCCCGCGGCTTCTAGTTTCCAACCTATGCCACTACTCGTGGGGAAAATCGTTCTCTTTTTACTTCCAGTCGTTCAAAGAATGTTTTAAATACCTGCAATTTTAGTTCGTTTTTTTCTATGAACACTATATGTCCCAGATATACACTCAAAATAATATCTCAACTAGTTAATGACAAAGGCATTCAGCGCGCGTAGACGGTTAGTGAATCAGTTTTCTTCTCGCCACTTGGGCACACATTGAGAATGGTAGGCCTCTGGGTAGTGTTGTAGAGTAGAGGGATCTAGGAGTACAGGTGCACGGTTCCTTGAACGTCGAGTCGCATGTAGATAAGATATTCAAAAAGTATTTTGGCACTTTGGCCTTCATCAGTCAGAATATTGAGTATAGAAATTGGGAGGTCATGTTGCAGTTGTATAAGACGTTGGTGAGACTGCATTTAGAATATTGTGTTCAGTTCTGGGCACCGTGTTATAGGAGCTTGAAAGGGTTCAGCAAAGATTTACGAGGATGTTGCCAGGACGAGAGGATGTGAGGTGTAGGAAGAGGCTGAGTAGGCCGGGTCTCTATTCCATGGAGCGCAGGAGGATAAGGGGAAATCTTATAGAGGTGTACAAAATCATGAGAAGAATAGATTGGGTGGATGCGCTGTCTTTTGCCCAGAGTTAGATAATCGAGGACCGCAGGACAGGTTCAAGGTGAAGGGGAAAAGATTTAATAGGAATCCGAGGGGTAACATTTACACACAAAGGAATGTATGGAACAAGTTCTACAATAATTATAGGCAGCATGGAGTAAATGAGGTGCTTGAGGAGTATAAAGACTGTAAAAATATATTAAGAAAGAAATTAGAAAAGCTAAAAGAAGATATGAGGTTGCTTTGGCAAGTAAGGTGAAAGTAAATCCAAAGGGTTTATACAGCTATATTAATAGCAAAAGGATAACAAGGAATAAAATCGGTCCATTAGAGAGTCAGAGTGGACAGCTATCTGCAGAGCCAAAAGAGATGGGGGAGATATTGAACAATTTCTTTTCTTCGGTATTCACGAAGGAGAAGGATATGGAATTATGTGAGGTAAGGGAAACGAGCAGAGTAGCAATGGAAACTGTGAGATTCAAAGAAGAGGAGGTGCGGACACTTTTGAAAAATATGAAAACGGATAAGTCTCCAGGTCCTGACAAGATATTCCCTAGGACATTGAGGGAAGTTAGTGTAGAAATAGCAGGGGCTATGACAGAAATATTTCAAATGTCATTAGAAACGGGAATAGTGCCGGAGGATTGGCGTACTGCGCATGTTGTTCCGTTCTTTAATAAGGGTTCGAAGAGTAAACCTAGCAATTATAGACCTGTTAGTTTGACGTCAGTGGTGGGCAAATTAATGGAAAGGATACTTAAAGATAATATATATAAGCATCTGGATAAGCAGGGTCTGATTAGGAACAGTCAACATGGATTTGTGCCTGGAAGGTCATGCTTGACTAATCTTCTTGAATTTTTCGAAGAGGTTACTAGGGAAATTGATGAGGGTAAAGCAGTGGATGTTGTCTATATGGACTTCAGTAAGGCCTTTGACAAGGTTCCTCGTGGAAGGTTGGTTAAGAAGATTCAATTGTTGGGTATTAATGGTGGAGTAGCAAGATGGATTCAACAGTGGCTGAATGGGAGATGCCAGAGAGTAATGGTGGATGGCTGTTTGTCAGGTTGGAGGCCAGTGACTAGTGGGGTGCCTCAGGGGTCTGTGTTGGGTCCACTGTTGTTTGTCATGTACATCAATGATCTGGATGAAGGTATGGAAAATTGGATTAGTAATATGCAGATGATACTAAGATGGGTGGTGTTGTGGATAATGAAGTAGATTTTCAAAGTCTCCAGAGAGATTTAGGCCATTTGGAAGAGTGGGCTGAAAGATGGCAGATGGAGTTTAATGCTGACAAATGTGAGGTGCTACATCTCGGCAGGACAAATCAAAATAGGACGTACACGGTAAATGGTAGCGAATTGAGGAATGCAGTTGAACAGAGGGATCTAGGAATAACTGTGCATAGTTCCCTGAAGGTGGAATCTCATGTAGATAGGGTGGTAAAGAAAGCTTTTGGTGTGCTGGCCTTTATAAATCTGAGCATTGAATATAGAAGTTGGGATGTAATGTTAAAATTGTACAAGGCATTGTTGAGGCCAATTCTGGAGTATGGAGTACAATTTTGGTCGCCTAATCATAGGAAGATGTCAACAAAATAGAGAGAGTACAGAGGAGATTTACTAGAATGTTGCCTGGGTTTCAGCAACTAAGTTACAGAGAAAGGTTGAACAAGTTAGGTCTTTATTCTTTGGAGCGCAGAAGGTTAAGAGGGGACTTGATAGAGGTCTTAAAAATTATGAGCGGGTTAGACAGAGTGGACGTGGATAAGCTTTTCACATTGAGAGTAGGGAAGATTCAAACAAGGGGATATGACTTGAGAATTAAGGGACAGAAGTTTAGGGGGAACATTAGGGGGAACTTCTTTACTCAGAGAGTGGTAGGTGTGTGGAATGAGCTTCCAGTGGAAGTGGTGGAGGCAGGTTCGATGTTATCCTTTAAAAATAGATTGGATGGGTATATGGACGGGAAAGGAATGGAGGGTTATGGTCTGAGTGCAGGTAGATGGGACTAGGGGGAAGTATTTATTTTTAATTATTGGTTATAAGTTGCCAGAGGAGGTAGTTGAGGCCGGGACTATCCCATCGTTCAAGTTCAAGTTCACATTTATTGTCATAAGCACCAATCGTTACAGTGAGATTTGAGTTACCATACAGCCACACAAATAAAAAGAACACAATACATACTAGAGTTTAACATAAACACACCCACGCAGCGGAATCAACGTTTCCCACTATGAGGGAAGGCAATAAAGTACACTCATCTTCCTCTTTGGTCACCCGTGGTCGGGGCCTTAGAACCCTCCGCAGTCGCCGCTACGGACGGCCCGATGTACAAGCCCTCTCGCCGGAATAATCGAAACTCCGGCATCGGAACGGAGGAACACACTCTGTGGCTCGGAGTTTCCGAATCGGCCGCTTCTTACCGGAGACCGCGGCTTCCGAATTCCACAGGCCGAGCTGGACGGAGCTCCAACACTGGTGATCCCCGGCAAAGGATCCAAGGCCTCCGCGATGTTAAAGTCAGCTTAACGCTCAACATAGGTGAACATACTTCATTCAAAGGGTGGTGAGTGTATGGAACGAGCTGCCAGAGGAGGTAGTTGAGAGAGGGACTATAACAACATTTTAAATACATTTGGACAGGCACATGGACAGGGAGGGTTTAGAGAGATATGGGCCAAATGCAGGGAAATGGGACCAGCCCAGTGTGACATCTTAGTTAGCATGGAGAAGATGGGTCAAAGGGCCTGCTTCTATGCTGTTCATCTCTATAACTCATCAACTAGGTGGTTAAGTAGAACCAGGATATTTAGGCGTTAAAAATCTCTGAAATAGGCAGGCAAAAAGGCATAATAAAATTACAAAAAAGGCATGAAAAGGGATTTATTTCCACCACCAAAATATGGTTAAAAATGATAATTATAAAGGTATACTACATTAAATGACGGAAGTTGCCTGGTTGCACATAATTACTAGCATTTTTTCAAATTATCTGGTGTTAAACTATGCCGTCTGTCAGACAAAATATGCTTCAGTTGTGAAAAACGTCTTTCTACCCCAGCTAAGGTCACTGGTGCATACCTGAAACAAGCTACAGACTCTACATTCATGTTGATATTTTGTGCATTACAACTACCATTGAGAACTTTAGCTATGTTTTGTATTTCTTCAAGATCTATGTTCGCTAACACATTTTCCTTGTATGTCCTTACCTACATCGCCAGGAACTTTCAGTACAAAGTACAGCAAGTGAAGATGTAAACAACTGAACAATAGTTCAGCTGTTTGACTTCTCCAATACTTCCGATGTCAACAAATACTCCTTTAATGGTTGACCTGCCTCCAGATTACCGATGACCACATTGGCAAAACATCTCCCCACAGCATCAGGTGTCTCGTCTATTGAGATACATATTTTGCTGTGTGCAACTTCATCTCTAATTTTCTGCACAACAATGTTGAAGTTGCTGTCAACATAATTTTTCCGTAATGATGACACTGTGTATTTCCCGAAAAAACCTCTGAGAGATTTGTTTTCCAATTTCCACAGTGGAATTCCAGCATCAATGAATGCGTTGCACAGATCACTCGAAAATTCACAATTGCGACTGGAGCCAGCAGTAAATGTTGCGAGGAGACAATCTTGCATATGTCCTACCTTAAGTTTAGCTGTCTGTACATGCTGGGAGACGAAATATTTATACTCATGATTCACTGCTTTCTCACATGCTTTGCAAAACAGCACAAATGTGTCTGTAGAGAATATATCACTCCTGTACACTCTCACCAAATCGTTCAGTTTTTTACAAGGCGTTGACTTGACTTTGGGCATTTTGACGCTTGCAGCGGTAGACCCTACAGGAGCGGGGATGCAGACCTCTACAGGCAGGCCAAGTAAAAGCTGAGAAGAGGAATCAAAGCTGCCAAGGAAAGGTACTCTGAAAAGTTGCGGGGCAAGTTATCAGCAAATGACTCTTCTTCAGTGTGGAAGGGCTTGCAGGAAATCACAAGCTACAAGATGAAAACCCCCCGCACCTTGGACAATCGTCAGCTGACCAACGACCTGAACAAATTCTACTGCAGGTTCGATAAACAGAAACTGAACCCTGGTACCCCCACACCCCATCCCCAACCAACACTTCACACCTACTCACAGCTTGACGCCAGTTTGAAAACACTAGATCCTTCCCCGCCTACTCCTCCCCAATCACCACTTCACACCTACTCCAGTCTGCATGAATCCAGTCTGCAATGACTGGACCCTTTCCCACGCACCTCTCCAATCACCACGTAACACCCATTTACAGCCGGGTTTCGCCCCGGTGGTGTAAATGTTCTTGTAAGTTACGTTAGTGAAAAAAAGGCTGATTTAGGCAATCAATCGTGAAAAAGGCTTTATCTTCCTGAAATCATCAAAAAAGGCATGAAAAGGCGTTTATGGCATTTATGGCAAACTCCTGACTCTAGTGTTTATTTTTTAACATCTAGCCCCAGTTCTAGGAAATGGGCATATGGATGACACAATTAGTGCTGAGTCGACTGGTTCCGTTTAGAGAAACGTAGCTTAGAAGTACCTGGGGACATTTTCCTTCACAGAATGTCAGCAGAATGGTGCACGTGGAAAATAATCATGTCCACAAGTGATAGCAGCAGAATTGGGCCACTTGGCCCATCAAATCAAATCAAATCATGAATGATTCAATTCTCCTCCCTTCTCCCCATAACCCTGACATCTCTATTAATCAAGAATCTGTCAATCTCCCACTTTAAATTATCCATTAACTTGGCCTCCACAGCCATCTGTGGCAATGAATTCCACAGATTCACCACCCTCTGACTAAAGAAATTCCTTCTCATCTCCTTTCTATGTCGTTTTATTCTGAGGCTGTGGTCTCTGGTCCAAGACTCTCCCACCAGTGGAAACATCCACACCACATCCATTCTATCCAGTTCTTTCACTATGCGATACATTTCAATGAGGGTTCAGTGCTGTCAAATGAACTCTTGATTAGTACGGGTGTCAGGAGTTATGGGGAGAAGGCAGGAGAATGGGGTTAGGAGGTAGAGATAGATCAGCCATGATTTAATGACGGAGTAGACTTGACAGGCCGAATGGCCTAACTCTACTCCTATACCCCATGACCTTGTGCTCATCACACATTAACCCAATCATTCCTGGGATTATTCTCCTAATCCTTCTCTGGGCCCTCTCCAGCACATCCTTCCTCAGATATGGGGCTCAAAATATCAGATGACATAAATTGTTCACTTGGGTTAATCTTATTCTACGATAGGAAACAAAATTCCCATGATTTTCAGTTCAGTTCAGTTTAGTTTGTTATCAGGTGTACTGAGGTACAGTGAAAAGCTTTTGTTGCTTGCTAACCATTCAACAGAAAGACAACACATGATTACAATTGAACAATTTACAGCGTGCAGATACATTATGAGGGAATAACGTTTAGTGCAAGGGAAAGCCAGCGAAGTCTGATCAAGGATAGTCCAAGGGTCATCAATGAGATAGATAGTGGTTCGGTACTGGTCTCTGGCTGTGGTAGGATGATTCGGTTGCCATATAACAGCTGGGAAGAAACTGCGCCTGAATCTGGAGATGTGCGTATTCACACTGCTGTAGCTTATCCCATATGGGAGAAGGAATGTGGCCTGAGTGCGACTCGTCCATGATTATGCTGCTGGACTTGCCGAGGCAGAGTGAGGTACAAATGGAGTCAGTAGATGGGAAGTTGGTTTGTGTGAGATTGAATTGGGTGAAATTGTGTTGAAATGACAGCATGTTTTTTCAAAAGTTCGTTTAAAATAAAATAAAAAATACTAATGTTTCTCATGTTTGGCAAGGATATAATTTTTCATCAACGTTGTCCGATGTGGGCTCATCGGACATCTAAGGCATTTCTTGCTGAAGGCAAGATGTGGAAGAGCACATGGTGTGCTTGGTCGCACATCAGTGAAGGTGGTAGAACCAGTGGGATAGGTGATTGGGAAGATACTTGGACAACATTCTTTTTTATCAAACACGGTAGATCGACACAGAGTGTTGGAGTAACTCAGCGGGTCAGGCAGCATCTCTGTAGGAATGGAATAGGCGGCGTTTCAGGTTGAAGCCCTTCTTCTGAGTGTCAGGGGAAAGGGAAACTGGAGATACGAGAAGGTACAAAGAACAAACGAATGAGAGGAATGAAGAACATATCACAACAAGCAGCGATGATCCAGGGAAGGTGGAGCCCACAATGGTCCATTGTTGGCTGTGGAGAAGGGGATGACGAGTGGATACAAAGCGAGACACTCAGCAGGATGACCGTGAAACACGTGGGATGACCAGGGTTGGGGAGGGACGGAGAGAGAGTAGGTGCAAAGGTGACTTGAAGTTAGAGAAATCAATATTCATACCGCTGGACTGTAAGCTGCCCAAGCGAAATATGAGGTGCTGTTCCGCCAATTTCCGCGTGCATGGCCGTCGGAAGGGTGGGGGCGGGGGTGCGATGGGTGCTGCCACGCACCCTTTTTTTTATCAGAGTAAAAACGAATCCAGAGAAAAAAGATTGTAGCGCAATCAGTGTTTCCACTTTAAAGGAAATTACCCGAAATTCGGGAAATTCTGGTTCCGGCCCGCGGGATGATTTGGAAAAAAATGAGTGCCCGCTTCTCCGGGCCCGCGGGGGGCTGCGGTGTCTGCCCGCCCGATCCATCCCTCCATCCGCGGCGTCGGATCCTGGCCGCCGTTCGGCCTGGTATCCAGGGAGCGGGTCCGCTGCCGGTGGTCCGGGGATACCGTTCTCCCGTGGCCGGGCGGGAGCGGGAACGACTGATTCTGAACCCAGTCCTTGCAGCGGCCGTGACCTGACACCAGGCGCCGCTCCGGCCGGGCCCCCGCCTCCCCCCCCCGCAGGACCCACGTCACGTTCCCCCCGCCGGCTGCTCGACTCGTCCCTCGCCTTCACCACCACCGCCGCGGGCCCTCGCCTCCCCCCCTGCTGTGCCCCCACCTTCCCCCCCTGCCGAGCGCACACCTTTCCCCCCTGTCGCAGGCCCTCGCCTCCCCACTCGCCGCGGGCCCTCGCCTCCCCCTCCGCCTCCCCCCCGCCAGGCCCACGACCCCCCGCTTGCTCTACGCCTCCCCCCCCAGCCATGGGCCCACGCCTCCCCCCTGGGCGCGGGCCCTCCGACGCTGCGTGGGAGGGAGAGAGGGGTGGAACGTGATAGGGGGAGCAATGTGAGAGGGGGGAGAGGGAGGGGAGGGCGAGAGAGAGAAGGGAAGGGGAGGAGGGGGAGGGGAGAGAGAGATAGGGGAGGGAGAGAGAGGTGGAGGGGAAGAGGGAGGGGGAAAGAGGAGGGGGAGAGGGAAAGGGGGATTACCTTTCTTGAGATAGCAAAATTAACGTAGGTTTTAGAGCAATTATATTTTCTCCTCCATATGAATAATATGAAATAATTGGAACTGCTTTCTTTTCCTTGATAACAATACCGAAAAATATGAATTCCATAGTTTGCGACATTCTTTTTGCATCATATTTTAAAATATAATTGGAATATTACAAAAATCTGCATGTTTTCATTGTCACCATGGATCTGTCCGCAGTAATGCAGCAGTCCATTGATGCAGTTGCTGCTGAGGAAACTAGGCAGAAGATGGAGTTAGAATAGGGGTGGGGAACCTTTTCATGTTGGAATGCCGCATGAAGTTAGCTGTAATCTAATGAGGCTGCATCCAAGAAACTTCACTTAGATCTACTTCAAAATGTACATTATTTTGTACAAATCTTACTGTGTACTAACTTCAAGAAAATGAAAAAAAATTGTTAATTCTAAAGTTAACAAACCTTTTTCTTGAGATACCCTTTTAATGACTTTGTTGTGACTGCTTTTTGTGGGAAAGCATTTGAATATTTGGTTGCAACTTGGAGGTATGCAGTTTCAGCTGATCTTCTGGATGGGTATCCGTCATTTATGACCTCAAGGACGTCTTGATTTGGGTTAGATAGGAGAATGTACAGGGCTCAAAGTAACGGTTGTCCCGTTGCCAATGGCCACATAAAGTCCCGCCGGGCAATCTAAAAGCTGTGTCATTTTGCTCGGCTTGGCCAGCGAAAAAAAAGAATCAAATGCCGATTGTGAATTCACGCTCGGCATTTGACATTTTTTTTGTAGTGGTTGCGTTCGCACCCTCATTTAAAAAAAAATACAGAGTGAAAAAAAAATATTGGGGGCGCAATATTCTTTTATTCTACACCAGGACAGAGGGTGCCTCTTGGCCCTCTTGCAGCCGTCATCCACTGGATGACCCTGGCGTTGCGCTCGATGACCGAGAGGGCACAGGCTTGTTCTTCCCCCGGTGCGGCTCGTTGCCGCTATCGCTGCTGCAGTGCCGGGACGGCTCGCTCTACGAGTCTGGGCAGATTAACGCTGCGAAACTTGAGGGCAAGGCTTTGGAAGGCAGCGTCGGCGGCAAACTTATCACCGGCCAAGTTCTCGATCACCTCGGGCTCGAGTCCGCACTGCTCGAATAAATTGTCGAAGCCCGAGCAGGCTCGGGAGAAGCGGTAGCTGAGGTCACAGTGTACCGCCGCAATCTGCCTTCACCAACCCGCCGCTTGAGCGGCTCCTTGGGGCGATCTGCTGCTGCTTCTCGGGGTGCTGCTAGCGTGGCGACTGGGGGGCAGGGGAGAGGAGGAGGAGTAAAGAGGAGAGAGATCAGGGGAGGGGAGGGGAGAGGGGGTGAGATGACGGTGGGCGAGAGGAAGGGGGGAGGGTGAGAGGAGGGGGGGGAGAGGAGGGGGGAGAGAGAGGAGGGGGGAGAGAGGAGGGGGAGAGAGGAAGGGGGGGAGAGAGGAAGGCGGGAGAGGAGCAGCGGGGAGCGGCCTTCAACTAAAGGTGGAGGGAGAGGTGGGGTGTGACGACACTCGCGGCGTGAGCAAGATTGTGCAGTCTTCAAAGTTTGTCAAATTTTTGAAGATTTTCATTAATAACTCGAGAAATAAAACATAAAATTGTCAGATAAGGCGATTTTGGACTCCAGGGTAAAAAAATCTCTAACGGAATATGTACAAATGTTAACGTTAGCGCGTCGTTTGTTCGTCAAGATGTGATTATACACAAACAAACACACGAACAAACACACACACATCCAAGATCAGAATTTTCATAGTTACTAGACCAAGTGGGACCCGTTGGGTTCCATCCTCTCAACGGGCGGTTGTGGGGGGAGGGGTGGCCTGCGGCGTCACCCACATTAACCAACCCCTCACTCATTTTACCCCATCCCCCGCCATATCCACTCACGCATAGCCCCCAACGCAGGCGCGGCTAGAGAGGAAGGGGGATAGAGACAGGGACACAGAGGAACAGAGAGGGACACAGATGCACAGAGAGGGACACAGAGGCACAGAGAGGGACACAGAGGCACAGAGAGGAACATAGAGGCACAAAGAGGGACACAGAGGCACAGAGTGAGACACGGAAGCACAGAGAGGGACACAGGTGACTAGTGGTGTGCCTCAGGGACCTGTGTTGGGCCCACTGTTGTTTGTCATGTACATCAATGATCTGGATGATGGTGTGGAAAATTGGATTAGTAAGTATGCAGATGATACTAAGATAGGTGGTGTGGTGGATAATGAAGTAGATTTTCAAAGTCTACAGAGAGATTTAGGCCATTTGGAAGAGTGGGCTGAAAGATGGCAGATGGAGTTTAATGCTTATAAATGTGAGGTACTACATCTCGGCAGGACAAATCAAAATTGAACGTACATGGTAAATGGTAGAGAATTGAGGAATGCAGTTGAATGGTGGGATCTAGGAATAACTGTGCATAGTTCCCTGAAGGTGGAATCTCATGTAGATAGGGTGGTAAAGAAAGCTTTTGGGGTGCTGGCCTTTATAAATCAGAGCATTGATTATAGAAGTTGGGATGTAATGTTAAAATTGTACAAGGCATTGGTGAGGCCAATTCTGGAGTATGGAGTACAATTTTGGTCGCCTAATTATAGGAAGGATGTCAACAAAATAGAGAGAGTACAGAGGAGATTTACTAGAATGTTGCCTGGGTTTCAGCAACTAAGTTACAGAGAAAGGTTGAACAAGTTAGGTCTTTATTCTTTGTAGCGCAGAAGGTTAAGAGGGGACTTGATAGAGGTCTTTAAAATTATGAGCGGGTTAGACAGAGTTGACGTGGATAAGCTTTTTCCATTGAGAGTAGGGACGATTCAAACAAGGGGACATGACTTGAGAATTAAGGGACAGAAGTTTAGGGGTAACATTAGGGGGAACTTCTTTACTCAAAGAGTGGTAGCTGTGTGGAATGAGCTTCCGGTGGAAGTGGTGGAGGCTGGTTCGATTTTATCCTTTGAGGGGGACCGATATCCTGGCGGGGAGATCTGCAAAGGCTACTTTAAACTAGAATGGTTGGGGGGAGGGACTCAAATAGAGAATGCTATTAGAGAGTGTGTGAGGCAGGAGGCAGAGAAGGAAAGCACTCAGACCCAACATGTAGGGGGGAAAGAAGAAAACAATAATAAACAGAGAATAAGAGGTGGTGGGGCTCTTAAATGGGTGAGCAGAGAAACAGAGGGGTGTAAAATGCGGGCGGAAGCAATAGGTAGCAAGGTGAAAAGTAAAAGTGGCAGGCAGACAAATCCAGGGCAAAAATCAAAAAGAGCCACTTTTGAACATAATTGTATAAGGGGTAAGAGCGTTGTAAAAACAAGCCTGACGGCTTTGTGTCTCAATGCAACGAGCATTCGTAATAAGGTGGATGAGTTGAACGTGCAGATAGCAATTAATGATTATGATATAGTTGGGATCACGGAGACATGGCTCCAGGGTGACCAAGGCTGGGAGCTGAACATCCAGGGATATTCAATATTCAGGAGGGATAGAGAGAAAGGAAAACGAGGTGGGGTAGCGTTGCTGGTTAGAGAGGAGATTAACGCAGTGGAAAGGAAGGACATTAGCTTGGAGGATGTGGAATCGATATGGGTAGAGCTGCGAAACTTTAAGGGGCAGAAAACGCTAGTGATCGTTGTGTACAGGCCACCTAGCAGTAGTAGTGAAGTTGGGGATGGCATCAAACAGGAAATTAGAAATGCGTGCAACAAAGGCAAAACAGTTATAATGGGTGACTTCAATCTACATATAGATTGGGTGAATCAAATTGGCAGGGGTGCTGAGGAAGAGGATTTCTTGGAATGTATGAGGGATAGTTATCTAAACCAACATGTAGAGGAACCAACGAGAGAGCAGGCTATTCTAGACAGGGTATTGAGTAATGAGGAAGGGTTAGTTAGCAGACTTGTTGTGCGTGCCCCCTTGGGCAAGAGTGACCATAATATGCTTGAGTTCTTCATTAGGATGGAGAGTGACATTGTTAATGCAGAAACAACGGTTCTGAACTTTGTTCTGAAAGGTAACTTTGACGGTATGAGACGTGAATTGGCCATGATTGACTGGCAATTAGTTCTAAAAGGGTTGACGGTGGATATGCAATGGGAGGCATTTAAAGACTGCATGGATGAACTACAAAAAATGTTCATCCCAGTTTGGCAAAAGAATAAATCAGGGAAGGTAGTGCATCCGTGGATAACAAGGGAAATCAGGGATAGTATCAAAGCAAAAGATGATGCGTACAAATTAGCCAGAAAAAGCAGCATACCAGAGGACTGGGAGAAATTCAGAGACCAGCAGAGGAGGACACAGGGCTTAATTAGGAAAGGGAAAATAGATTATGAAAGGAAACTGGCAGGGAACATAAAAACTGACTGCAAAAGTTTTTATAAATATGTGAAGGGAAAGAGATTAGTTAAAACAAATGTAGGTCCCTTGCAGTCAGAAACAGGTGAATTGATCATGGGGAACAAGGAATTGGCGGACCAATTGAATAACTACTTTGGTTCCGTCTTCACTAAGGAAGACATAAATAATCTGCCGGAAATAGCAGGGGGCCGCGGGTCAAAGGAGATGGAGGCACTGAGTGAAATCCAGGTTAGTCGGGAAGTTGTGTTGGGTAAATTGAATGGATTAAAGACCGATAAATCACCAGGGCCAGATAGGCTGCATCCCAGAGTACTTAAGGAAGTAGCTCCAGAAATAGTGGATGCATTAGTGATAATTTTTCAAAACTCTTTAGATTCTGGAGTAGTTCCTGAGGATTGGAGGGTAGCAAACGTAACCCCACTTTTTAAGAAGGGAGGGAGAGAGAAAACGGGGAATTACAGACCAGTTAGTCTAACATCGGTAGTGGGGAAACTGCTAGAGTCAGCTATTAAAGATGGGATAGCAGCGCATTTGGAAAGTGGTGAAATCATTGGACAAAGTCAGCATGGATTTACGAAAGGTAAATCGTATCTGACGAATCTTATAGAATTTTTCGAGGATGTAACTAGTAGAGTGGATAGGGGAGAACCAGTGGATGTGTTGTATCTGGACTTTCAGAAGGCTTTCGACTAGGTACCACATAAGAGATTAGGATACAAACTTAAATCACACGGTATTGGGGGTTCAGTATTGATGTGGATAGAGAACTGGCTGGCAAACAGGAAGCAAAGAGTAGGAGTAAACGGGTCCTTTTCACAATGGCAGGCAGTGACTAGTGGGGTACCGCAAGGCTCAGTGCTGGGACCCCAGCTATTTACAATTTATATTAATGATCTGAACGAGGGAATTGAAAGCAACATCTCCAAGTTTGCGGATGGCACTAAGCTGGGGGGCAGTGTTAGCTGTGAGGAGGATGCTAGGAGACTGCAAGGTGACTTGGATAGGCTGGGTGAGTGGGCAAATGTTTGGCAAATGCAGTATAATGTGGATAAATGTGAGGTTATCCACTTTGGTGGCAAAAACGGGAAGGCAGACTATTATCTAAATGGTGGCCGATTAGGAAATGGGGAGATGCGGGCAGACCTGGGTGTCATGGTACACCAGTCATTGAAAGTAGGCATGCAGGTGCAGCAGGCAGTGAAGAAAGCGAATGGTATCTTGGCCTTCATAGCAAGAGGATTTGAGTATAGGAGCAGGGAGGTTCTACTGCAGTTGTACAGGGTCTTGGTGAGACCACACCTGGAGTATTGCGTACAGTTTTGGTCTCCAAATCTGAGGAAGGACATTATAGCCATAGAGGGAGTGCAGAGAAGGTTCACCAGACTGATTCCTGGGATGTCAGGACTTTCATATGAAGAAAGACTGGATAGACTTGGCTTATACTCGCTAGAATTTAGGAGATTGAGGGGGGATCTTATAGAAACGTACAAAATTCTTATGGGGTTGGACAGGCTAGATGCAGGAAGATTGTTCCCGATGTTGGAGAAGTCCAGGACAAGGGGTCACAGCTTAAGGATAAGGGGGAAATCTTTTAAGACCGAGATGAGGAAAAACTTTT
Organism: Malacoraja senta; assembly: GCA_038087875.1. Classification (NCBI taxonomy): domain Eukaryota; kingdom Metazoa; phylum Chordata; class Chondrichthyes; order Rajiformes; family Rajidae; genus Malacoraja; species Malacoraja senta. Next base: position 14,227 of record JAXLNO010005963.1, read on the forward strand.
TCAACACAGAGAGTGGTGAATCTCTGGAACTCTCTGCCACAGAGGGTAGTTGAGGCCAGTTCATTGGCTATATTTAAGAGGGAGGTAGATGTGGCCCTTGTGGCTAAAGGGATCAGGGGGTATGGAGAGAAGGCAGGTACGGGATACTGAGTTGGATGATCAGCCATGATCATATTGAATGGCGGTGCAGGCTCGAAGGGCCGAATGGCCTACTCCTGCACATATTTTCTATGTATCTATGTATCTATGGACGGGAAAGGAATGGAGGGTTATGGTCTGAGTGCAGGTAGATGGGACTAGGGGAAGTATTTATTTAAAATTTAAAAAAATAATAGAAAATGTTCGGCACGGACTTGAAGGGCCGAGATGGCCTGTTTCCGTGCTGTAATGGTTATATGTTTATATGGTTACAGGGGCACACAGAGGGACACAGAGGCAAACAGAAGGACACAGAAGGATACAGAGGAACACGGGGTTACAGAGGAACACAGAGGCACAGAGAGGGGTATAGAGTCACAGAGAGGAACGCAGAGGCACAGAGAGGGAGGTTGGGAGGGAGGGGTGGGAAGAGGTGGGGGGGGGGGGGCGAGAAGGAGCCCGAGGGAGCCTGAGGGGGCAGAGAGGGAGCGGGGAGGGGTAGAGGGAGGGGGTAGAGTTTGAGGGATTGGGTTTGCGCGTCGTCAGAGGTGAGGGTTGGTTCCAGAACGCAAAATCCCACGCTCCAGGCTGCAAAATGCACCCGTCCCCTACCCGTTGCGGGGGGGGGGGAGTGGGAGAGAGGTGGGGCGCTCCGTCAGAGGGGAGTGCTGGTTCCCGAACGTCGCTCCCGGCTGCAGGCTGCAGTCAGGGCTTGTGAACGGGTGGGCGTGGGGGGGGAGGGTGACGTCACTCGCAGCGCGTGAACATAACGTGCAGCCATTGTGACGTCAACATGTCCTCAGCCAAAGCGATTTCATTTTCAAAGATATTTGACATTTTTGAAAATTTTGATTAACTCAAGAAATAAAGCTGGAACATTTTAGGTAAGCAGATTTTAGACTTCACCGGATAAATCTCTACAGGAATTTTTTCGAGCAGTACGATCACACACACACACACACACACACACACACAAACACACACACACACACACACACACACACACACACACACACACACACACACACACGCGCGCGCACACACACACACACACACACACACACACACACACACACACCCACACGCACACACACACACACACACACACACAGACACACACACACACATCCAAGATCAGAGTTTTATAAGTATAGAGATATGATTGAATCAAAATCAAGAATTATAAATTCACATTTCAAAAATGGTTTCCCGATTCAGTAGTACTGATTTTCGGTATTCCATACAGATATTTGATTATACACGTGGTTGCATGCAAAATACTGATTTTCAAAAAATCCAGTTTCTGAGTAGTACGTTCTATTACACCTATGTGAGAAATACCGATTTCCCCAACAACATACTGATTTTCAGCCATGAAAATACGGAAATGCTCGGTGAAACTTGGCAGCTCTGCAATTATTCACAATCACATTTTGTTTGAGAATTCAAAATGTGATTTGTGATCTTGTTTATGAGTCATCATGGAACTAGAATTTGTTATAATAGTATGACAATAAAAATAGGTTAGTTTGAAAGCGATCATCGTCATGTAAATGCACCATTTAGTTTGACTTGAATTTTCATGATGGAAATTGATCCGACCTAAATGTTGTATTAAAATTAAAATTGCTGTGTTGTTAGGTCAGGAGGACCATTAAATGTGCACTGCACACACTAACATAGTCGAACAGTGACAGGCAATCAAATCAACACACACAACGTTTAAAAAAAGGTTTTGTGTTCTGCAAAAACTTACATTCTTTTACTTGCAGCGTTTGCATGCTCCTTTATAACATTTTACATATCATTTTACAACAGTACAACTTGATTATTAAAACAAGGACAACTTCAAATCTTGATTTAAAAAAAATGTATACAACAATGACGCCAATTCCACCCACTCATTACTCTTGACTCACCCAAAGTCATTTCTGAAATATTCGTCATAAATTAGGTGGAAAACTGCTTCAAAATAAGGCTCTGAATGCACCAGAGTGCATCCAAAGCCCTCTTAAGCGGGCCCTGGACCCCCGGCGCGAGGGACTTCGAGCTTCGCGCTTGTGATGTGCGCTGCGAGCACATTATTTCACACAATTTATTTGTAATCCTGTCATGCCACCCACCTTTTTGAAAAGCTTCGTACGGGCCTGGTGTGGCCTCACTCTGACAATGGAGGAGGCTCAGGACGTAAAGGTCAGTGTAGGAATGCGGAAGAGAGTTAAAGAGTTTGGCAACTGGGTGATCGCGTAGGCCAAGGAGGGTCTGAGCACAGGTGTTCAGCGAAACGATCGCCCAGGGTCCCTTTCTCTGGAAATGCTGCCCGACCCGTTGAGTTACTCCAGAACTTTGTGTTTCTATACCAGCATGTGCATTGCCTTCCTACACATTTTGTCTGCTCCACTAGGAAATCTCCTCAAAGTTTGCCTACTTTATCAAACGCAGCTTGGCGCACACACGGGCATGGGGGTCTTGTACAATTGAGACCACACATCGAGGACCATAGCTCTGATGACCTCACCAGGGAAGGATGCAAGGACGTCAACAAAGATCTTAGAGTCATAGAGATATATAGCGTGAAAGCAGACCCTTCGGCCCAACTAGCCCATGCTGACCAATATGCCCATCACTGCCAGTCTAATTTCAAAGATTTCAAAGGTTTCAAAGGTATTTTATTGTCACGTGTACCAATTAAGGTACAGTGATACGCGAATTACCATACAGCCATACGAAACAAAGCAGAAAGCTACCCAACTACGTAAAAGTTAACATAAACATCCACCACAGCGGATTCCCCACATCCTCACTGTGATGGAAGGCAATAAAGTCCAATTTCCTTCCCTCTTTATTCTCGCACGGTCGAGGCCGTCGAACCATGCGTCGGGGCGATAGAAGCTCCTCTGCAGCCCGAGTGTCCATGGGCAAGTTAGACCAAAGGGACCGTTCCCCTGCTGTATGGCTTCATGACTCGAACTTAAAGTTAATACCGTTGGGTTACAAGCTATCCAAATGGAAGAATGAGGTGTTTTTTTCCTGCAGTTACGAGCGTCTTCACTGTGGCAAACGGTGAGACTCACGACAGACAGGTCGGGATGGGAATGTGAAGGGGTGTCTACTTATTTTTGCGTGCACAGCCTAAAGTTGTCGGCCAACTTGTTCTATTTGATCTTTTATTTGTGCACGTCGGGTTGATTGCATTTGTCGACACAGGGTGGACCACGTGAAGGTTGAAATCTCCCACCTCGTGAAGGGGAGTTTAAATGGTTGGCAAGTGGAGATCCAGCAGGCTTTGTCGGACAGAGCAATTTGCAGCAAAGGTGTACATCAACACATCACATGCAAAATGCGGTAAAAATACATTTAATTGTAAATAGGTCAAATTATTCTGATTTGCATACGATCCATAACATACAAATCCAGCACTAGTTTTATTGAAGTCCTCTTGCCGATTTTAGGATCATGATACAACCGGTCAGCAGGGGGCGCTCGGTCCTTTCCTGTGTAACATTATAGGGAGCCCGGTCCAGAAATACTCAGAGTTGGTCTCATTCGTTCCCTTTACTCCTTGCTCCGGCAATCAGCTCTCATTGTTTCAGTCCCGAGACAGTTGTTCGAAACATTCACCATGACTACCTCATTGCAACATTCCCAAACCCACCAGTGTGTCTTTATCTCAAATATTAATAGACGCTGCTGCTACGGTTACCCGGTTACCCCCTTCATTAACAGTTACACAATTCTTAAATCTATTTCATTTTCTAACAAGCTTAAGACACATTGTGAAGGGATACTTGATTGCATTCTTCAGTTCGTCTCTGACCCTAGACTGAGTCACCACATAAATAAACGTGTTCGTGCACGTACTGAGAATTTTAAGCATCTCCCCGGCTGCTTTTGCCATTGACAAAGGATGAGCCCAGTTTGGGACATAGTGCATGTTGGCAATATGCGTATAAATGAAGGTAATCACGTGCGTCAGCCACAGGAGGATGAAACTCCCGGACACGCAGAAGAGTAAAATGATCGATTTCCTTCGACTCTCCATCTCTGGGTCCTTCTGTTTCTCGCCACTGACGTGAGCGCGGAGCTTCCTGCGGGCTCGGCTCGCCACCACGATCGATCTCACCGTCAGGATATTAAGCGACACAATTACGAAAAACGGAAGCAGAGGGGTTAGAATGTTGTGAATCCAAGAGAAAGCAATCCATCCAGGGTGGGAAAAATATTCCGGCTTGTTGATACATCCAATGGGCAGGTTTATATACACAGAATAAAATGTAAAGTAGTAGGGGATATTCCGTATTGAACTCACAACAAACACTGTTGCTATCGCTACCCTGGCGATTCTAACCGTGCAGTACATAGTCTTGAAGTCCTGGCAACAAATGGCCACAAAGCGATCAAATGTAAAAGCGACAGTTAACCAGACTGAGCAGTCCAGGGACACATAAGCCATCACTTGTTGTAGGGTGCATGCAATAGTGGGTGTGTACAGAAAAATCGCAGTGTAAAGGTAAGCTATCGCCACGTTGCAGAAGACGGCCAATAGATCTGCTGCCGCCATCGCCACCATATAGTGGGTGATGCATCGAGACAGCCCGCACTTTCCTCGTCCGAGAACGATGATCGCCACTAAATTACCTGTGAGGAAATGAACACAGACAGCCTTTGAATCTGGTCATCAGATACAAGGTGCTCTCAATGTTGGTGGACATGGTGCAGGCGCGACCCCTACTGCTGTCCTGCGGTATGGCAGCCACCCGAGCCACATTCCCATTCACCTTCAGATCCAGAATAGATCACGACCGTCGGGTCTATTACAATTAAAACACAAAGTAGGCGATATAATACCAGGAGAAGGGCTCAACCAAGAAAACCACAGCCAAAGTAATATCTAAACTGATGATGCCAACTTATCAATATGCAATAATCAGCTACCTATATGTTAACAGGCGCATGAAAAATAACTGATCGTGCGGATGCAAGTATATGAATGGATTAATCAAGTGGGCACCTCCCTTCACTGGTGTTTCGTTGCGTTAGGCCCACGACACCTCGGGAATTGGTTGTGACGTCACAGAATAAAACTCCTCATACCTGCTCTCACAAACCATGCTACCACCATCTACTACACAAAGGAAGCTGTTGATTAATTCACTCTATCAAATGAGAAAACACTCACATACTATCTTCCACTTACCCCACATCATCATTAAACTCGTAGCGCCACAATTATCAACATGGCATAAAACCGGGATACACTTACACTGAACACACTTACAAAGAAATGTATTGTGAATGTGGAGTTGTGAAAAGTGTTCAATTCTCATGTGTATCGAATACGGAATGATTACATTCTTACTTGCAGTCGCAAACTGGCTTAAACTCAATATACACTGATAATGTGTATTTAACTAATGCGTCAATCAATTAATTACCACAGAACGAATGCATAAACCCCGAGGTTCTGAGTGCAACCAGCGGCCGTCCACTGAAGGTGGGGTTGCGTGGTGTGGGGTGAGATGGACTAGCCGTGTCCAGTTGAGCCCCGGTACTGAACGCCACCTTTGTGTGTGGATGCTTCAGTCTCCGTGTATTCCGGGAGAAATACACGATGGGCCCTGTGTTGCTGACATCCCCGTCCGGTATTACTACACACTTCGGAAACCGTCCTAACAAATGTCCGGGTGACAGGCAAACAAAGGATTCTACTTCTGGCTTTTCAGTGGCATTAAAGGTGAGGACTTGTGTTCACGGAGGCAGCACTTTATACAAAACTTCACCTCGGGAGCCACGCAGGGATTACGAACCGCGACTCTTTCAGAGCCACTCCGAGTGTTTCATCTCCCCCTCCTATCGGCGACACTCTTCAGTTCTCCGTAGGCATTAATCGCCGACTTACTCTAACTGATATCTACTAACGCAGTACACAATATGCAACTTCGTGAAGTAAACTCAGAGACCTGCTGTGGAGTTGTGTTTGCGTGGCGGATACTTAGGTGGACAAACCCCGGTCAAAACTTCACTCTCCTGACCCGAAGGAACAGTTGCAAAATTCAACCCCTCGACGGTGTTAAATGGCAAGCAGTTAAAACGACTTACTGAGCAGTCCGATGACTGTAATGATGTAACGCATGTAATTCTGTACGTTCCATAATATAAGTACCCGCTCAAAGACACTAAGCCCCATCGCTGATGTCGGTGGGACATAAATATGTCGCCTGTACTGACAATGGTCCCAGGTAGATCGTCACTGCCAGTAGCTCAAGGTCCCCGCTCCCGTTTATTTATACCTCACGGAATTATGATGTTGTTAATTACATTTCTCCCAGCTGCACATTAATTCCGCTACTTTAAACGAGTTGTGAAATTATGTTTAACTGTTTTTTTCTGGAATACCTCTTGAGATTGTCCTGAGATTGTTTTGTACATCTGCCAACAACTGCTCAGCCTGTTTTGTATCTAAGTTTTAAGTTTTCAACAGGGAACCTCACCAGGCAAGGATGCAAGGACGCCAACAAAGATCTTAGTCATAGAGCGTGGAGGCAGACTCTTCGGCTCAAATCGCCCGTGCTGACCAACATTCCCATCACTGCTAGTCCCGTTTCAAAAGTTTCAAAGGTATTTAATTGTCCGTGTAACAATTAAGGTACAGTGATATCCGTATTGCCATACATCCATACTAAAAAAAGCACAAGACATACAACTACATAAAAGTGAACATAAACATCCACTACAGCGGATTGCCCACATTCCTCACTGTGATGGACGGCAATAAAGCTCAAACTTCTTCCCTCTACTCTCGCGGTTGGGACAGTCAAACCTATCGATCGGGGCGATCGTAGCTCCCACGTCGGGGCGATCGAAGAACCCGCATTCGGGCGAACGAAGCCCCCACGTCGGGGCGATCGAAGCCCCTGAGGCTTGGAGCTCTAGAAGTCGGTCTCTAATCAGAGACCTCGAGATCCGCTATGTTAAGTCCTGCAAGCTCCCGATGTTGGAGCTCCGAGGTCGGTCTCCCGCAAAGACCATCAACTCCTCGATGTTAGGCCGCAGTGCGGACCGTTATACGATACGTCGCATCTCCGTCGAGGTAAGAGATTAAAAACAAGTTTTGCCCAACACCCCCACCCCCCGCTTCCCACATAAACAAGCTAAAGAACATTAAAGCATACATTAACACATATTATTAAAACAACAAAGAAAGAAGGGGCCGTCAGACTGTTGGCGATGCAACCATTGCTGGCACCATCCATTGGAGATTGGCTCATTTTTGGCCAATATCCTCTAAACCCTTCCTATCCATGTAACTGTCCAAAGGTTTTTTAGACTTTAGACTTGAGTGATACAGCGTGGAAACAGCCCCTTGGTCCACCAACCAGTGGACACCCCGTACACTAGCACAACCCTACACACTAGGGACAATTTACAATTTGATCAAAGCTAATTCATCTACAAACCTGTACGTCTTTGGAGTGTTGGAGGAAACCAGAGCACCCGGAGAAAACCCATGGGGTCACAGTGAGAATGTACAAATTCCATACAGATATTGAACCTGGCTCTTTGCCGCTGTAAGACGTGCCGCCCTCTTCTTAAATGTTGTTATAGTACCTACCTGACTTGTTGAGTGTCATACACATAGAATCATAGAATCATGGCTCTGGGATATAGGCCCTTTGGTCCAACTCATCCATGCTGTCTACTGTGCCCCATCTAAGCTAGTCCCATTTTTTGTGCTTGGCCCACATCACTCTAAAAATTCCCTCTAATCATTTAGCATCCATGCACCTGTCCAATTTATTTGAAATTAGTTACTGTACCTGTCCCAACCACATCCCCTGGCAACACGTTCCATATATCCACCATTCCCTGAGTTAAAAGGTTGCCCCTCAGGTTCCTACTAAACCTTTCCCCTCTCGTCTTAAAACCCATGTTCTTGTTTACAAGAATAACCCCTGGAATGTGTGGGTTAACATATGATGAGCGTTTGACAGCACTGGGACTGTACTCACTGGAGTTTAGGAGAATGAAGGGGGGACATCATTGAAAAGTACAGAATAGTGAAAGGCTTGGATAGAGTGCATGTGGAGAGGATGTTTCCACCAGTAGGAGTGTCTAACACCAGAGGTTATAGCCTCAGAATTAAGGGATGTTACTTTAGGAAGGAGATGAGGAGCAATTTCTTTCGTCCAAGGGCGGTAAATCTGTGGAGTTCTTTGCCACAGAAGGATGCGGAGGCCTTGTTAAGGGATATGTTTAAGGCAGAGATACACAGATTAGTTATTAATACCGGTGATAGGGGTTATGGGGAGAAGGTAGGAGAATAGCTTTAGGAGGGATAGATAGATCAGCCACGATTTAATGGCGGAGTCGACTTGATGAGCTGAATGACCAATCCTGCTCCTAACACATATGAACCTCTGCCCTGTGGTTCTAGATTGCCCATCTGTTGGTAAAAAAGAGTAGGAAGGAGCTGCAGATGGTGGTTTTCGAAGGTAGACACTCGCAGCCGAGGGACATGTTGCCGTGCTGCATTCCTCTCCGGAAATCACAAAGTACCGGTTAATCTGTGGATGTGCAGTCAAATGCACAGGGAACGGCAGACGCTGGAATCCCGAGTAAAACGCAAAGTGCTGGAGGAACTCAGCGGCTCAGGCAGCATCTCGGGAGGACAGACGACGTTTAGGATTGAGACCTTTCTTCTGACCGATACGAGTGGGGGGGGGGGTAGGGGTGGGGGGGGGGTAGGGAAACTGGGTCGGGATAAATCGTAGTAAGTGATAGGTTGATGTAGGGACGGCGATCTTTTTGGCAGGTGAGTGGAGTGAGTGGAAAGCTTAGGGATGAAAAGGAGATAACAGGTGTCACACAGGTAGAGGCGAGGTGGATTTGGATGTTCAGCCGCACAGTAGGATGGAGATGCAAGGTGGTCGGTGGGAGAAGAAAGAGGGGATGGAAATTAATGGGGACTAGAAGTCATCTTGAGATTGCTCCTGGTGGCATGTGCTTATGAGTATAGGACCCGGTAGATGGGATAGGTGTTTTCGTGGGCGAGGATTTGGTGCAGGGGCCGAAATTCCAGATTGGTCAACATTTGGATGTCTCCCGGGGCAGATGTGACCTGTACAACAGGGTTGGTATGGAGCTGAACTGGTGATGAACCAATGTCCCGGCGGGCAGTTCTGCCAGTGCCACTCTGGTGAGAATAAATTAGATTGTAAGGGGGACGGGATCCAATGCAGGAGTAGGGCAGATGAGAAGCTTGAAGATGTTATGGAAGGAGATGGAAGCAAGTTCAGTCGAGAGGATGTGCCGACGCTCGGTAAGGAACGAGGCAGGATTAAGTTACTTTTATTTTAATGCAAGAAGCGTGGCTGGTCAGGGGGATGAAATCAGAGCGTGGGTAGGTTAGTTGAGTGTTACGTTGTGGCCGCAATGTTAATCTGGCTGCGGAAGGGACAGGACTGATATGTTGATACTCAAGGGCAGGGGTCTCCAAACTACGGCCATCAGGCCACATCCGGCCCGCCACGAGATTTAATCCGGCCCGTACCAAGCACAGCGCAGGACTGAGCGTGTGTCCGTTAGGCGTCGATTCGAGTCGGGGCACGGCGGTCGGAGCTGCTCTTAGTGTTGTTACCGGGTCGATCCCTCGAATTGTCAGAGCCGAGACATGTCAAGGCCGCCGTGAAGTACGTTGGGTGCAATCGAGGTGGGGGGGGGGGGGTTGTTCGGCTGCTGCGGTCAGAATGGGTAGGCGGCGCGTTACAGTGTGCGATCGTTCTTCTCTGACCCCTTTCTCTGCCCTCTCTCTCTGCCCTCTCTCTCTATGCCCTCTGTCTCTCTCCCCTCTCTGCCCTCTTTCACCCCCCTCTCCCCCCTCTCTCTCTCTCTCTCTCTCTCTCTCTCTCTCTCTCTCTCTCTATCTCTTTCTCCACCCTCTCTCTCTTTTCCGCTCCCTCTCCCCCTTGTCTCTCTCTCTCTGTCCCCTCTCCGCTCTGCCTCTCCCCCTCTCTATCTCTCCCACCACTCTCCCCTCTCTTCCTGCCCTCTCTCTGCCTTTTCTCTGCCCCCCTCTCTCTCTGCCTCTCTCTCGCTGTCCCCTCTCTCTCTATCTGCCCCTCTCTCTCTACCCTGTCTCTCTCTGCCCTCTCTCTCTGCCCTCGCTGCCTCTTTCTTTGCCCTCTCACTCGCTGCTCTCTCTCTTCCCTATCTCCCCGCCCTCTCTCTCTGCCCTCTTTCTCTTCCCTATCTCTGGCTCTCTTCTCTCTCTGCCCCCTCTCTCTCCCCTCTCGCTTCCCTCTCTCTCTGCCCTCTGTCCGCTCTCTCTCTTTCTCTCTGTCTCTCTCTCTCTCTCTCTCTCTCTCTCTCGCTCTCTCTCTCTCTCTCTCTCTCTCTCTCTCTCTGTCTCTCTCTATCTCTCTCTCTCTCTCTCTCTCTGTCTCTCTCTCTGTCTCTCTCTCTCTCTCTGTCTCTCTCTCTCTCTCTCTCTCTCTCTCTCTCTCTCTCTCTCTCTCTCTTTCTTTCTCTCTCTCTCTCTCTCTCTCGCTCTCGCTCTATCTCTTTCTCTATCTTTCATTACATTTATAAAATTGACACGTTGTGCCAAATATATAATGTGGCCCTCATGCTGAAAAATGTGGAGTCCCCTGGACAAGGGTACAGGTGCGGGGTGGGAATTGTCTTTCCGATGAAGGAGAACTTCATGGCAAGTGTTGGAGATGCCATTACTGACGGTTCGTCCAGTGAGCCACTATAATCGGAGCTACGAAAGTAGGGGAATATTTGTCTTGTTTTGGGTGTAATATAGGGCTGCAAGAAGCCCACGAGCATTAGAAGAACAAATATATATCCGGAGATTGGAGGCAGCTTTGAGACTAACAGTATTGTCAGAGAAGGGGGATAAAAACGTTCCCAAATAAAGACCGTGACGGGCCTAGTGCAAAGGGCTTAGATGAGGTGGAATTTGTCAAATGTATACAGGAAAGTATCCTTAAACGAAGCACGATTAGTAAGATTGCAGCCGACACCAAATAAGATGACACTAAATGTTCAGGAAGGAACTGCAGACGCTGGAAACATCGAAAGTAGACAAAAAATGCTGGAGAAACTCAGCGGGTTAGGCAGCATCTATGGACGTTTGGCGACGTTTCGGGTTGAGACCATTGCCGTCTGTCCCCGCGGCCATTGGGGGGATCGCACCATGTGTGGGTCGGGGGTCCGGTGGTGGTGCATCCCTGTCAGTGACACTGGGTGGGCGCAGGGACCAGACTGTACCCAACTCTGCTCCACCCGGCCCCCTGTGTGTGTATGCTGCCAACCCACAGCCCGCCACAGCGCGGCCGCATGGGCGAGACGAGGCGGTGGGCGGCCGTGGCCGTGGGAGAGTTGGGGCTGTCCCCGGGACGCGCTCATTCCGCCGCTTACACCTTGGTTCCCGGGTTCAGAGTGCCCAGTCACCTATGGCTTGTGTGGGCCCACCTCACGTCTCCCCCGGCCAGTGATTTGAAGGACGCGGGGGTCTGGATCAATTGCTGACAAGTTCCGCCCTCCCGGCGACGTCATTCCGTTATTTGGCTATTCGGCATTGCGACGTTTAGGTGCGTTGGCTTCTAGGCGTTATGGGCCTTTCGGTGATTTTGCGTTTCGGTATTGCGGCCTTTCGGTGAGTTCGCTTTTAGGCGTCCCGCCCTTTCGGGTAGTTGGCTTTTTGGCGTCCCGTCCTTTCGGTTAGTTGGCTTTTAGCCGTCCCACCCTTTCGGTTAGTTGGCTTTTCGGCTTGTACGCTTGCGGCTATTTGGCTTTTCGGCTTCGTAAGCTTTCAGTTATTTGGCTTTTTGGAGTATTTCCATTCGCTTTTTTCGTTTCCATTTCTTCGCTTCGGCGTCTCGTCCTTCGACGCCACGTCCGGGCATCGTCTGCCTATATACCTATTTGGCTAGCGGGCAATCTAGCTTTCGGACCATACATCTGGCTATCAACTTAAACAGCCAGCTAGCTTCATATTATGGAGGTCTGAATACTTGGCTACATAGCTGCCTGGGTATCATCTCCGGATATCCAGCAATCTGACTACCTAAACATCGAGCTTTCCAGCTATAGCTAGCCAGCTATCTATCTAGATATCTAGCTCTCTAGCTATCTACCTAGCTGGTGAGCAATCTAGCTATAAAGCGAATTACAAATTTTACCATGAAGTTAACTAGTTCGCTATCTGGACAGCTGGATAACCAGGTCTTGCTAACTAGCTACCGATTATTCTATTCATCAAGCTAACTTGATATATTTTAGACTATCTAGCGACCAACTATGTGGCTATCTATCTATGTAACTATCGTGGTATCCTTCTACCTAGCTACCTAACTATCATGTTAACTATCGAATTATCTATCTATCTGGCTACCTACCTACCTGGCTATCTATCTTGGATAGACACAAACTGTTGCAGTAACTCAGCGGGACTGGCAGCATCTCTGGACAGAAGGAATAGATGACATTTCAGAATAGATGACATTTCAGACATTTCAATAGAGGGTGGTTAACAGAAGGATCTATCATGCGGGGAAGACTGCACACGGACACACATTATCCGGGTTGAAACCTCAAAGGAGGCAGAGAATCTTAGTTTCTCTCCCATCCGGAGAACAATGGAGACTGGATAGTTACAAACTCTAAAAAAGAAAAAAATGTGATACTTAAAACATAATGCATTTCAAAACCCTCCGGTTCCTTCCATCATTTGCGAATCGCGATAGATAAATTTGCATTGAATTGGGCGATGCAATACACGCGCCTCTTTGGGAAATCGAACAACGACCTCTGGCGGGACCCGTTGAAAAACCGAAAACGAGTGAGGAACCGGTTGAGTTTAGCAGTCCTGTTATTCCACTGCGGATCCGCTAGAGGGCTCACAGGCTCCATCAATCCATTCCGTCTGATTCCGGTTAATTTCAGACAAACGTTGCTTACTGCGTGACTGGCCGAGTGTCAGGACCCGTCCACTCACCGCGAATTTTCGGACGGTAAAAAGTTCATCGTGTGCCGGGAAAGATCTTAGACCGACATCAACTCACCCACGTCAGTTTAGGACAAAACAGAGTGGGATACATGGCAAGGACAACATTGCCATTGATCTTCTCCAGTAGAGGTCGAGTGGCAGAATATTGGAGTTAAGGAACGTATACAACACCGAGTGAAGGCCATTCGGTCCCTCGTGTACAAATAACTCAAATGAGAATCCATCCGATTCTACCTCCTACCACAGGGCCGTTGCCCGGCGCGTGATAGTTCCTCAATTGCACATCTCAGTGTTGTTCTCATGTGATGGTTTTCCCGCCTCTCTTGTCTTCTCCGACCGACTGCTCCCATCCTATGTCGCTATGTGTCACGATTGTTTTCAAATTGTCAAAATATCCTCAATTGTTGAACTTTTTGCTCGATAAATACTTTCCCCATATTCTATGGAATATCTTAGAATTAAGTACAGCAGATTGTGAAGAGTGTGCGTAATGTGGGTGGGGTGGATATCGAATCTGCCTTACTTTCCCCATTAGACTCATAAACACTATCTAAATGGCATCAAGTTTGGTACTATCTGAATGGCATCAAGTTGGGACAATGGGAAGTACAACCGGATCTGGGGGTCCTTGTACATCAATCTATGAAAGTAACATGCAGGTACAGCAGGCAGTGAAGAAACCGAATGGCATGTTGGCCTTTATAACTAGAGGAATCGAATATAGGAGCAAAGAGGTCCTTATGTAGTTGCACAGACCTTAGTGAGCCCACACCTGGAGTATTGTGTGCAGTTTTGGTCCCCTAATTTGAAGAAGAACATTCTTGCTATTGGGGGAGTGCAGCGTAGGTTTACAAGGTTAATTCCCGGGATGGCGGGACTTTCATATGCTGAGATAATGGAGCAGCTGGGCTTGTACACTCTGGAGTTTAGAAGGATGAGAGGGGATTTCATTGAAACATATAAGATTGTTAAGGGCTTGGACACGCTAGAGGCAGGAAACATGTTCCCGATGTTGGGGGGAGTTTAAGATTAAGGAGTAAGCCATTTAGAACGGAGACGAGGAACATTTTCTCACAGAGAGTGGTGTGTGTGGAATTCTCTGCCCCAGAGGGCGGTGAAGGCAGGTTCTCTGGATGCTTTGAAGAGAGAGTTAGATAGGGCTCTTAAAAATAGCGGAATCAGGGGATATGGGGAGAAAGCAGGAACGGGGTATTGATTGGGGATGATCTGCCATGATCACATTGAATGGCGGTGCTGGCTCGAAGGGCCAAATGGCATACTCCTGCACCTTTTGTCTATTGCCTATTGTTTATTGTCTATTATCTATTGAGCCATATGATGTGAGATCCGCACAGTTGCGCAGGTAATCGTCCTGCTGCCTCGCAGCACCTAATATACGGGTTCGATCCTGGGCAAGGGTGGTGTTCCGTAGAAAATGAACTGCAGATGCTGGTTTAAAACGAAGGTAGACATTTAGGAAGGGTCTCGACCCGAAGCGTCACCCATTCCTTCTCTCCATTGAAGCTGTCTGTCCCGCCGAGTTACTCCACCTATTTGTGTCTATCAAGGGCACTGTTCCTTTGGCATTTGCATCTACTCCCAGTGTCCATCTCCAGCACTCCTAAGTTGCATTGGACCTTTGCTTTAAGGAATGCTGCCTCCATTTAGAAAATAGTGTACACGTTTATTCCTTCTGTCAGGCAAGATCTCCCGTTATCAAAATCATGCTGACTTTGGCTATTTCGCAATGTGATTCCAAATGCCCAAACCTTCCCGCTTAACAATAGATTCTAAATTGTTACCGTCCACTGAAGTCACACTAGTCAGCCTATCATTTCCTTTCTTTTATCTCGCTCTCTTAATAAAGAGTAGAGTTATAGTCGCGAATTATAGTGCTCTAAAACCGTTCCTGACTCCAGCGATTCATGAAAGATCTCCCTCCATCTCTACAACGACACTTTCAGAACCCATGGGCTTAGTCCATCTTTTCCAGGTGACCTATCCACCTTGGGACCTTTGAACTGCCAAACACGTTCTTCGCAGTAACAGCGACTGCACTTACATCTGAATCGTTCGTCCCCTCTGAAATTCTGGCGTTGCTGGTGTCTTGCACTGTGAAGACTGACGCAAACTCGTCTTCACTTACTTAGCTCGAAAGCTAGATTGTTAGATGGCGATATAGCTAGCTAGGAAGTTAGATAGCAAGATAATTAGATAACTAGCTATCTATAAAGTTAATCGTTAGGTAGGTAGCTAGTTAGCTGGATGGCAAGCTACATTATGTAACAAGATAGCTAGCTATTTAGCAAGTATCCTGATTGCTAGCTGGATAGATAGCTAATTAGCAAACACAACTGATAGCTAGATATCTATGTCGCGAGTTAGATTGATAGCTAGCTTGATAGTGACTTAGTTAGCTAGCCGCATAGTTGGTAGCTAGGTTGATAAAAAAAAAGATAGCTAACTAGCTGGCTTGATGGATACATTACTAGATAAGTAAAGAGTTGGATAGGTAGATAACAGGATCTGGTTATCTCGGTGTCTGGATAGCTATCTAGCTACTTGATGGTCAAGTTTTTTAGATAGCTAGCCTGCTCGATAGCTAGTTAGCTCGTCAGCTTGTTAAATAGTAGGATATGTAGAGAGCTAGCCAGATAAGTAGCCAGATGCTCGATATTTAGATAGATACTCGATAAAGAGCTGTATAGGTCGATAGATATTTTTGCGCAGCTGGGTGGAGAAACAAACATAGAAAGATTTTGGATGAATGGCAGAAGACAAAGAGTGGAATAACGTGTTTATTTTCTGGTTGGCCAGTAACTAGTGGGGTTCCGCTGGGTTCGGTGTTCGGGTGGCTACTCTTCCCATTGTATAGCAATGATTTGGATGATGCATTTGATGGCTTTGTGTTCAAGTTTGCGGATGACCCGAAGATGCACGGAGCGGCAGATAGATTAGTAGAAGCAGACAGACAGCACAAGGACTTGGACAGGTTGGGAGAGTGCTCAACACAGTGCGCCAATTGAATACAGCGCAGTAAACTGTGCGCTTATGCACTTTAGTAGTAGGATTAAAGGCTTGGACTATTTTCTAAAGGGTGAGAGGAATCAGAAAAGGAAGGTGCAACGAGACTTGGAAATGCTGGTGCACAATCCCTAAAAATGTTAATTTGCAAGTTCAATCGTTAGAAAGGATATAAAAGACAGTTAGCATTCATTCCAAGAGTATTAAAATATAAAACCACACAGATGTAATGTTGGGGCTCTATAAGGCACTGCTCAGACCACGTTTGGATTATCAAATCAGCAGTTTTGGGTGCCATATCTGTGTGATGTCCAGGCGTCGGGGAGGGTTCAGAGGATGGCATTCGGTGTTTCCGATTTCGTCTCCTGTACACCGGGAAGACGAAGCATAGAGATGGTGATCATTTCACTGATCACTTGCACTCGGTAGCCGAAGTCTATCAGATCACTCGATTTCTAACGATTTTAACTCCCATTTCCATTCATAAAATCACGTGATCGGAGCAGAATTAGGGCATTGCACCCTCTCCCCAAATCTACACCGCCATTCAGGATGCTGGATCTATTTCTCCCTCCTAACCACATTCTCCTATCTTCTCTCCATAACCCCTGACACCCACACAAATCATGAATCTATCTATCTCTGCCTTAAAAATATCAATTGACGTCCTTCACATCCTTCCGTGGCAAAGAATGCCACAGATTCACCGCCCTCTGATTTAATAAATATCCCCTCATCGTCATTTAATTCCGAGTCTATGATCTCTGGACCTAGTATCTCCCACTGGTGTAAGCATTCTCTCCACATCGACTGGACCCAATCCGTACTATCCATATTAACCTTTCTCTCTTGAAACACTTACATTCACAGAGTGAGACCACACACGCAAACTAGACGAACAGCATTCCTTATTCCTTTTCGATATCTTACAACCGTGTGAGAATGGGACAGAACGGGTCCCGCTTAGTCTAGTGCTTTCTGAAAGTCCAGTTACACCACATCCACGCTGCCCATGTCCATTTTCCTAGTTATATCCTCAAAAAAATCCATAAGGTTTGTCCAGATTGATTTCCCCTTCGTAAATCCATGCTGAGTCGGACCAATCCTCTTACTGCTATCCAAATGTGCCGCCATTTCATCTTTTATGATTGACTCCAGCATCTTCCCCACCACCGATGTCAGGCTAACTGGTCTATAATTCCTTCCATTCTCTCTCCCTACCTTTCCTAAAAAGTGGTATAACAATAGCTACCCTCCAATTTGATTCGTCCTGTGAGAACGAATCCGAGGATGAAAACTGGCCTTGTCCTCGCAAAATTCTGCCATCCTAAACCGCTGAATTTCACTTTTATTAGAACGAAATCGACACAGGGAAAACAGTCAGGCGCATTGATTAGTCGTGGAGCAAAGAGGATCAGATGTGTCTTATGGGGGTTTATAAGGTACTATACTAAGTGGGACCAGTTGGGTCCCATTCACACAGGTGGCCTGGTCCCGAACGCAACCATTTTAGGACGTCGAAAAAGGGCAGAACCTACACAGTAAATAATCGTCCTCTGGGTACTGTTGTAGTGCAGAGTGATCTAGGAGTACAGGTGCAAGTTTGCTTGAAGATCGAGTCGAAGGTAGATAAGATGGTCAAAAAGGCTTTTGACACCTTGGCCTTCGTCAGTCAGACTATTTAATATAGAAGTTGGGAGGTCATGTTGCAGTTGTATAAGACGGTGGTGAGACCGCATTTAGAATATTGTGTTCTGTTCTGGGCACCGTGTTATAGGAAACATATTGTCAAGCTTGAAAGGGTTCGGAGAAGATTTACAAGGATGTTGCCGGGACTAGAGGGTGTGATGTATAGGGAGAGGTTGAGAAGGCCTGGTCTCTATCCCATGGAGAGCAGGAGGATGAGGGGAGATCTTATCGATGTATACAAAATCATGAAATGAATAGATTGTCATTTGTCATTTACACACAAAGGAATGTATGGAACAAGTTGCCAGAGGAAGTAGTTGAGGCTGGCACTATCCCATCGTTTAAGTTCAAGTTCACATTTATTGTCATAAGCACCAATAGGTACAGTGAGATTTGATTTACCGTACAGCCAATAGAAAGAACACAACACACAATAGAGTTTAACATAAACACCCCCACACAGCGGAATCAACGTTTCCCACTGTGAGCGAAGGCAACACAGTTCACTCATCTTCCTCTTTGTTCACCCATGGTCTGGACCTTTGAACCCTCCGCTGTCGCCGCTACGGACGGCCCGATGTACAGGCCCTCTCGCCGGAATGATCGAAACTCCGGGTTGAAACGGAGGAACACACTCTGCGTCTCGGCTTTTCCGGATCAGCCGCGTTTTACCGGAGAATGCGGATTCCGAAGTCCACATGCCGAGCTGGACGGAACTCCAACGCTAGTAATCCTTGCCAAAAGATACCAGGCCTCCGCGATGTCAAAGTCAGCTTCTCGCCCGCGGCTAGAAACTCCGCAAATCACAGCTCTACGATGATAAAGTCAGCAGAACCAACAATACAATACAATACAATACAATACAATACAATACAATTTATTGTCATTTGGACCTCGTTCATGTCCAAACGAAAAGTCGTTTCCGCAGCCACACATTACAAAACGAAAAAGACCCGAGTCTCAACACAATTTACACATACATCCATCACAGCGCTGTGATGGAAGGCAAAACAAACTTATCTCTCCACTGCACTCCCCCTCCCCCCCGATGTCAGAGTCAAAGTCAAAGCCCCCGGCGGGCGATGGTGATTGTCCCGCGGCCATTAAAGCCACGCCGGGTGATGCAAAGTCCCGCGGCCATTCCAACCGTACGGGGCGGTGATGTAAAGCCCCGCTCCAGGTGCTCTTCAACCCCGCAACTCGGGCGGGAGAAGTCGCCGCTGCGGAAGCCCCGAAAAGCTGTCTTCCACCAGGGACCCGCGGGATTCCGATGTTGCCGCCCGCCAGACCCGCGGTTGTAGATCCGAGTCTCCGGGGGTCGGGTCGCAGCAGCGCTCCACCACAGCTCCACCCGCTCCGGACTCGGCCAGCCCCGTGACGGTGAGTAGTCCGCAGCTCCGCAACTGGAGCCCCAGGTCGTTCCTGCTGGAGGCCGCTCCACGTTGCCCAGCCCCAACGACAACGGAGACCCGACAAAGAAAAGATCGGGTCTCCCGTGCAGGGGAAAGATTTTAAAGCCCCCCCACCGCCACCCCCCCCCCCCCACACACATACCCCGACAAAAAATAAATAATAAAAACTACATAGAAACGAGACAAAAATAATAAAAAGACAGACGGACTGCAGAGGCCGCTGCTGACGGGAGTCGCGCCGCCCAACACTCCGGAGCTTCATTACTGGCGATCCCCGGCAAAGGATCGACGCGCTCCGCGATGGGAATTAGGCGATGCTCCTGCTGCTGAAGCTCTAGGGCGGTCTCCGGTAGGAAAGGCCGCGTCAATCCAGTTGGTAGGGGGGGGCGAAGATGCGACAGAGAAAAGACGCATCTACGTCCAGGTAAGTGACTGAGAAACGGATTACCCCTATCCCCCCACCAACCCTCACATAAGACACACTAAGAAACATTAAAAAAAACAATTAAACATACTAAAAATAACTGAAGCGTGAAAGGACTAACAGCTGCAGGCGAGGTAGCCACTGCGGTGACTCTCTCCACCCGATGGAGAAACAGTAGGACAGGTATTGTACATGGATTGGACAGGTTTGGAGGGATATGGACCAGTGTAGCTGGAACATTGTTGGCCGGTTGGGCGAGTTGTGCCGAAGTACCTGTTTCCACGCTGTATCAATCTATGACTCTTTGACATGAGTTCTGTGTTTAGTTTAGTTTAGCTTAGAGAAACAGCGCGGAAACAGGCCCTTCGGCCCACCGAGTCCGCGCCGACCGGCGATCCCCGCACATTAACACTATCCTGCACAGTATCCTACGTTTACCAAGCCTATTAATCTACGTCTTTGGAGTGTGGGAGGGAACCGAACATCTTGGTGAAAACCCACGCAGGTCGCGGTGAGAACGTACAAACTCGAAACAGACAGCAACCGTGGTCAGGATCGAACCCGGGTCTCCGAGCACCAACTCTACCGCTGCACCGCCATTCGGTAACCCACGCAGTCCATCGATCACCCATTCACACTAGTTATATGCTATCACATGCCAACCAACGATCATCCCTTTAGACCAGTTCTGTGTTTTCCCATTTTCTGACCCACTCCATACACAGCAGTGGACAATACAGAGGACAGGTTAACCTATAACCCCGCACGTCTTTGGGACGTGGGAGGAAACTGGAGCACCCGGAGGTCACCCACACGGATCTCAGGGAGAACGTGCAAACTCTGCACAGCCGGCACCCGAGGTCAGGAGCGACCCCGGGTCTCTGGCGTGCGAGGCAGCAGCTCCACCCGCTGCACCGGTGCGCACAGAGGGAGACGTTGGTTAGGTTGGTACTCTTCTGGTCAGGGAGTTGTGATCTGTGGGGGTGACCTTATTGAGCTGGAGAAGAACCATAGGGGCATAGAAACATAGAAACTTAGAAAATACGTGAAAATGTGGGCCTTTCGGCCCATCGAGCAAGCACCCGTTCCTTCTTTCTCCCCTTATCCCTTGATTCCGTTAGCCCTAAGAGGTATATCTGACTCTCTCTTGAAAACATCCAGTGAATTGGCTTCCATCGCCTTCTGTGGCAGAGAATTCCACAGATTCGCAACTCTCTGGGTGGAAAAGTTGTACCTCATTCATAAAGTGGACGGGCACAGACGTATTCCCCGGGTAGAGAATTCTAAAATGACAGGGCATAGGGATCAGGTGAGATGGGCAAGATTTAAGAGAGACCTTCTTCAGAAGGTAGTCCGTATCTGGAACGAACTGCCAAAGGAACATAGAAGCAGGTGGGACTAGTCAGGTAGTTAGGTGGGACCAGTGTAGCTGGGACATGTTGGCCGGTGGGGGCAAGTTGGTCCGAAGGGCCTGCTCCACGCCGTATCACTCTATGACTCTATGACTCCAAGCCGATACAATTATGACTTTCGAAAGACATTTGGATAGATACGTGGATCGGGTAAGGGTTTAGAGGGATATGAGCCAACCGCAGGCAAGCGGGACCACTCCCAGTGTACCAACTAGGTTAGCCTGGACAAAGTAGGCCGAAGGCCATGTGTCCGTGTTATACAGCTCTATGACATTTACGGCGTGATTCCTGGGATGGTGTCTATTAAGTGCCGAGATTAAGCAGTTTCTCTTGTTCTGTGGAAGGCAGGAGGAATCAACTCAGCCTTCATCCTCGGTCAAGCCCCATCAGGGCGGCACGGTGGCGCAACGGGTAGAGTTGCAGCTTCACAGCGCCAGAGACCCTGGTTCGATCCAGACTTCGGGTGATTGTCTGAACGGAGTTTGTACGTTCTCCCCGTGACATACGTGGGTTTTCTCCGGGTGCTTCCCACACTTCAAAGACGTGCAAGTTTGCAGGTTAATTGGATTGGTATGATATAAAGATGACCCTAGTGTGCGTAGAGTAGTGCTAATGTGCGGGGATCACTGGTCGGTGCGATTTCGGTGGACCGAGGGGCCTGTTTCCGTGCTGTATCTCTAAATTTTACTTCGGAGGCACGTGAGTGACTACGTGAAGAAGTTCCGTCAGGGCGCCTGCGCGTCATTCCGTCAGACGCATTGGCGCGAACGTACGTGAGGAGCAGCGCTCGTCTAGTGGAAATGTAGTTGTGAACTACAACGTAAGTAAAACATTTTTCAATAGTTTCCGGGTGCGTTTGCTGTGGGTCTGTGGTGATTTTTTCCACAGGCGCCATGGAAAAAACGGGCAAGGGGAAGAGGCGAGCGGCAAAGCCGGTGGAAAGTCGCAAGATTGCGGTCGGCGAACAGCTGCCTCAGACCCCTGTACAGTCGCAGGCTGGGAGCGTGGCGACTGTGGACTTGGGTCTTAAAAGAACACAGTCAGCGCCAGTGGGGCGCAAGGCTAAATTCAAGTCCGTCAGGCCCACGGAGGAGGAGTCCGATCAGGAGGATGCGACTCCAGGGCTGGATACCGCTTTTGAGCGTATTTCTCAGATGGAAAGCCTGTTACACATGTTACTGGAGAAAAGCACACTCAGGGAAGAGTGTAGCCATAGCAAGGCTCCAGAAGCCATGTCAGCAGCACCTACCAAAGGGCTGTTTGAGAGCACCCTCATTGATGAGGCGCGTGCACAGGGTCAGCAGAATTTCCCGATACAAGCGAAGACAGCAGCTGCCAGATGTTCTATTTCTGGCAGTACGATTCGCTGCTCTGTGAGAGTTCTAACCCTGAGTCTGACGGTGAGGCCGATACAAGCGAAGACGGCAGCTGCCAGATGTGTTACTCCTGGCAGTACGATTCGCTGCCCCGCCAGAGTCAGGAAAGCCACTGGGAAAGGAAGTGGCCTCTACGATCAACTATTGTGTCTTCCATCAGCTCCAGTAGCTTACGATGGATGAAAATGCCAAAAAAGCACGAGACCCCAAGGAACTGCGTATTGCTGAAAGTACTAGCAGTGAACCAAGATATAAGGGGTCAGATGGGCGAGGGCATGTGAGCCTAAGAAAAGTAAACTGCAGAGAATATTGAAGCTGCTGGGTTGAGGAACAACTGCAATTTTGCAAAAACAATGGATGGAGGCCAGGGATGGAGATGCATCAAGAGGCACCAGGGTTGCTATGTAGCGCCCACTTCGAGATGAATTGTTTCAGGAAGTATGCCATTCGGCCCACCATCAAACCCCAAGTTGCAGCAACTCTGTAAAGCCCAGCAATGTGCAGTCATTCAACTTACTCTTCAGGGAAAAAACCTCACGAAACGTGGGATAGAGTTGGATGATGAGGCAAAAACAGCAGGGTTGATCAAAACATCAATGGTCGGCAAGTCTGTGAAGAGGAGGTATCCTTTCAGACATCATACCACATCCTGGGCCTACACCAGGAACAAGTCGCACATTGAAGCAGGGGCGCTGCATTTGGTGTCCTGCAGCGGGAACTCGAAAAAGCGGTTTTTTTTCCTGCCAGGAGCCAGGGACCACAGGTCACTCAGGTGACAAAGGAGGTAGGTGGACCTGGTTCTCATGGGAACATATTAAGGCAAAAACAACCAAATATTGGAAGCAAATTACTTCAGATTTATTATTCAGAGTATTATTCAAAGGTTTAGAATTGATTCGATCCAAATAGTGATTTGCCATCCAGCATGTTCCTAGCAGAACTTCAATTTCACAAAAAAGAAGTGATGGAGGTTCAAGCTGAATTTGAAAACTTGTCTATAAACAAGTAATTGATAGGTTGGTTTATCAAAACTACCAAATTGTGTTTACATTTTCTCGACCTAATAAGGTGAGGAGTATTTTAGATCTGACAAGTCTTTAAAATGTTGTGAAGTATAGACACTTCAAAATGGAGACTTTGAGACTGCCAGACAACTCATTTCAAAAGATGTGACATGACACCCATAGATCTGAAAGATGTATATTACTTAGTATCTGTTCATTTGTAAGATTAAAATATTTGAAACTTATCTGAATGAACAATTATGGCAATTCAAAGTTCTGTCTAATGGGTTAACTTCAGTTCCTAGAATTTCACTAAATTGGTAAAACCGATTTTGGGGCAAATTAGAGTCCAAGGACAGATGTTGCTGGCTTAACTGGATGATATCATAATTAGGACGAACAAGAGAATTAGTGAGTTATCTCTCAATTGTTCAATCCACTTTTGAAAGTTTTGGGTTTAATTCATCCAGAGAGAAATTAAGGTTAACGCCATTTACAACAATTGATTATTTTAATTTCACAATTGATTCAGTTCACAGGGTAGTAATTTACCCAGGGTAAAGGGTAGAGCTGATTGATGGTTACAATAAGATGTTGAAAAAGCAACAATCTTCAATTAAGACAGGTGGCCAGCTTGCTAGGAAAATTAGTGTTATTTCCAGCAATACAATATGGGCCATTTTACTACCAGCAGCTACAGACGGCAAAAAGAAAGGCACTAAGATGTATGGTAGCCATTTTTTATAGGCCATGCAGTTAAACAACAAATGCTACTTCTGATTTGCAGTGGTGGATTTAACATGTCTCCAGTAGTTCAAGCAAGATACTGAATGAACTGCCTTCCATGGTCTTACAGACTGATGTCAGTGCACTAGGATTGGTGCCACTGAAAAGGTATCTATCTGTGGACATATGGAATATGGAAGAGGCATTATTTTTGCAGACATGGAGAATTGACGTTTTACAGCTATTGGAAGGCTTATGAGCTCCAAGCTTGTTGTTAATACAACTAATCTGCATGTTCAAATTAACAATACTACAGTAATGGCATGTATTAATTGTATGGGTGGAATTAAGTTGGTGTCATGTGACAAATTGGGTAATGAAATCTGGACTTGGTGTGTTGACAAATATTTGGTTTCAGATATTTATCTGCCAGGTAGATTCAATATCGTGTTAAAGAAGGAACTGCAGATGCTGGAAAATCAAAGGTACACAAAAATGCTGGAGAAACTCACCGGGTGCAGCAGCATCAATGGAGCGAAGGAAATAGGCAACGTTTCGGGCCGAAACCCTTCTTCAGCCATTATATATAGTAGCAGTCACCAGGTTACGGGAATTTCCATGATAACAAAGAATGGATGTGAACCTTAAGATTTTAATGATATAGTAGTCATATTTGGGAAGCCAGATACGACTTGTTTCCATCCAGACTCAATCACCAGTTGCAGAGATATGTGTTATGGGAACTGCGTCGAGAGACAGTAGCGATTGGTGTTTTCTCGCAACATTAGGGTGGTATGTTTTTAATATGCATTTTCCGTCATTCTGTCTCATAAACCGGTGTCTGCTTAAAATGAAGCAGGATGCTGCCTCTGGGGTACTGATGGTACCGGACATGGTTCCCTTTGATATTGGAATTAATGACACAGTTTCTGATAAAGGTTCCCAAAAGAAGGGATTTACTGGTGTATCCGATAATTGGAGAGTAATATCCGTTATATGCCTGTATGGATCTGTTAATTTGCAGGTTTTAAAAAGAGGATTGTCTCGGCATATTGTGGACATGCTTACAGCAGTCTGGCGAATCTGAGGTTGTGACTTTGTAAATGCTGCTTTCCCATTATGTAAAGAATGGGGAACATTTTCTGTGTACAAAATGATATGGATTGTTGTACGGCACATGTCTCAAATGTCTTAGGCTTTCTCAACACTCTATATGAGCGGTTGAGATATAGTTAGATTTATTCAGCCAGAAGTACATTGTCCTTGTTTTTTATTGATGGGGTCGGAAACACATCCTGTTGAGTCTCGTTCTTTCATTTCCAGATTGATGAAAGGAATTTTAATTCCAGATCTTCTAAACCTAGGCATGGCAATCTGGAATATAGAGTGGTTTTAAGCTACTGCATCAATGGACTCTTGGTACGATTCTGATTTGGCCAAATTCAGCATGAAGTTAGTCATGCTTATGGCACTTGTAACAAGCAGAGTGCAGACATTACAAAAGTTACAGAAACACAGGATGGAAGTACCTCAGGATAATGTTATGTTTTACATTTTATGACCTACTCAAATGAAGTAGGGTCAGGTGTGACAGGATTCAAGAGTGTTTTATTAGCATATTCCATGGATCCATGTTTATGTGTTAAGACATATTTGTTGTAATACATTGAGGCTACAAAGGACTTATGAAATATGAAAACAAGATTGTTTATCATTCAGAAAATCCATACAAGGTAGTGTCATTTCTGACAATTTCAAGATGGTTAAAACAAGTCTTGGTTGCTGCAGGTGTGAACAGTGATGTTTTTACATCCCATTCGATTTAGCAGCAACATTAGCGGCCAGGGCGAAGATCGTCCCGTCGACCATATTTTCGCAGGCGCCGGGTGATCTAATAAGTTGGTGTTTCAACACTTTTACCATCGTCCTATTGCCAATACGGGGCTGTTTGCAGATACTATATTAAGTTCTGCTTAAATTCCTCTGGATTAAAGGCGATACTGTTAATTCTATTATTCAAATATATGAATTACAGCATTTGTCATGCAAATGTCATTATTAATGCATTATTGATTATTTCTCGTTCCGAGTCATTCAATGCAGTGAGAAGCCGGGATTTGTATCTGCGGCATAAAATCACAAGGCTTTAAAACCTTCACGTAGTCACTCACGTGACCCCGAAGTAAAATAGTAAGATTAATCGAAACTTACCAGTTTGAAGTTTGATCTTTATTTTATGAGGAGTTACGTTGGTGATTACGTGCCCACCACGGCCCAGCCATCTTTCATAAAGGTCAGATGGAAGTTCCAAATTTACTCGTTTTGGTATGTTACTATATTACTTCGTTCTTGTTGTTTGTAATTTCACACCGCTGCTTTGAAGATTGATGCGCAGGCGCCCTGACTGGTCTTCTTCGCGTAATCACCAACGTAACTCCTCATAAAATAAAATTCAAACTTCAAACTGGAAAGTCTCGTTTAATTTTACTATTAAACTAAACTAGAGTCATAGAGTGATACGGTGTGGAAACATGCCCTACAGCCCAACTTGCCTACACCGGCCAACATGTCCCAGCTGCACTAGTCATGCTCACATATTCCCCCCTTCTATAAACAGTGATATCATGATGCTAGAAAGAGGACCTGGAAGAACTATATGGATTTTGCCAGGACTTGGGGGTCTGGGCTATTGGGGGAGTTTGGCAGGTTAGGACTTTATTCCTTGGAGTGCAGGAGGCTGAGGGATGATTGTATAGTGGCGTACACGATCATGAGGGGGAATAGACAGGGTGAATATACAGAACATTTTACCCAAAGGTGGGAAATCAAGAATCAGAGGGCCAGGTTTAAGCTGAGACGGGGGAAGGTTTGATAGGAACCTGAGCGAATTTTTATTTCACACAAAGGTCATTAGGTCAGACGTTATAGGAGTATAATTAAGCCATTGGTCCCATCAAATTTACTCCGCCGTTATATCATGGCTGATCTGTGTCTCCTAACCCCATTCTCCTGCCTTCTCCCCATAACCTCCCCATAACCTCTGACACCTGCACTAACAATGAATATATATCTCTACCTGAAAATATCCTCTGACTTGTCCTCCGCAGCCTTCTGTGGCGAATAATTACACAGATGCACCACCCTTTGACTAGATACATTTCTCCTCATCTCCTTCCTAAAAGGACTTCCTTTAATTCTGAGGCGATGACCTCTTGTCCTAGACACTCCCGCAAGTGGAAACATCCTCTCCACATCCACTCAATCCAAGCCTTTCACTATTCTGTATGTTGCAATGTGGTCCCCCTCATTCTTGTAAACTCCAGCGTGTACAGGCCCAGTGCCGACAAACGCTCAACATACGTGAACGTACTTCATTCAAAGGGTGGTGAGTGTATGGAACGAGCTGCCAGAGGAGGTAGTTGTGGCAGGTACTTTAACAACATTTAAAATATATTTGGACAGGCACATGGACAGGTAGGGTTTAGAGAGATATGGGCCAAATGCAAGTAAATGGGACAAGTCCAGTATGACAAATTAGTTGGCATGGAGGATGAATCGAAGGGGCTGCTTCTATGCTGTCCATCTCTATAACTCCTCATCTAGGTGATCAGTTTTAAACAGCGAGCCCTTGTTCTATGAAATGGGCATATGGATGACTCAATTAATGCTCAGTCCACTGAAAAGTGGTTATGTTTAAATAATCGTAGCTTAGAAGTACCTGGGGACATCTTTCTTCTCAGAAGATCAGTAGAATGGTCTACTGTTTCAAAATATTCATGTCCACAAGTGATAGCAGCAGAATTGGACCATTTGGCCCAGCAAATCTACTGTGCCATTCAACATGACTGGTCTATCCCTTTCAATCCTGTTATTCCACTGCGGATCCGCTAGAGGGCTCACAGGCTCCATCAATCCATTCCGTCTGATTCCGGTTAATTTCAGACAAACGTTGCTCACTGCATGACTGGCCGAGTGTCAGGACCCATCCACTCATCGCGAATTTTCGGACGATAGACAATTCAGCGTGTGCCGAGAAAGATCTTAGACCGATATCTACTCACGCGCGTCAGTTTAAACAAAAACAGTGTGGGATACATGGCAAGGACATCATTGCCATTGATCTTCTCCAGTAGAGGGCGAGTGGCAGAATATTGGAGTCAAGGAACGTATACAACACCGAAGAAGGCCTTTCGGTCCCTCGTGTACAAATAACTCAAATGAGAATCCACCTGATTCCACCTCCTAGCACAGGGCCGTTCCCCGGCGCGGGATAGTTCCTCAATTGCACATCTCAGTGTTGTTCACATGTGATGGTTTTCCCGCCTCTCTTGTCTTCTCCGACCTGCTGTTCCCATCCCATGTCACTATGTGTCACGATTGTTTTCCTTTTCCTTTTTATTTCAATCCCTCTATAAATTATCTAAATATCATCAATTGTTGAACTTTTTGCTCGAAAATGTACTTTCCCCATATTCTATGGAATATCTTAGAATTAAGTACAGCAGATTGTGAAGAGTGCGCACAATGTGGGTGGGTGGGTATCGAAGCTGCCTTACTTTCCCCACTAGACACATATTGAGGCTTATGAGGTGAGAACGGCACAGTTGCGCAGGTAGTAGTCCTGCTGCCTCACGGCGCCTAATATACGGGTTCGATCCTGGGCAATGGTGGTGTTCCGTAAAAAAGGAACTGCCGATGCTGGTTTAAAACGAAGGTAGACATTTAGGAAGGGTCTCAACCCGAAACGTCACCCATTCCCTCTCTCTATTGAAGCTGCCTGTCCCGCCGAGTTACTTCCCTTTTTGTGTCTATCAAGGGTACTGTTCCTTTGGCATTTGCATGTACTCCTTGTGTGCATCTCCAGCACTCCTAAGTTGCTTTGCACCTTTGCTTTAAGGAATGCTGTCTCCATTTAGAAAATAGTGTACACGTTTATTCCTTCTGTCAGGCAAGATCTCCCGTTATCAAAATCATGCTGACTTTGGCTATTTCGCAATGTGCTTCCAAATGCCCAAACATTCCTGCTTAACAACGGATTCTAAATTGTTACCGTCCACTGAAGTCAGACTAGTCGGTCTATCATTTCCTTTCTTATATCTCGCTCTCTTAATAAACAGTAGAGTTATAGTCGCGAATTTCCAGTGCTCTAAATCCATTCCTGACTCCAGCGATTCATGAAAGATCACCACCAATGCTTCCTCCATCTCTACAACTACACTTACAGAACCCATGGGCTTAGTCCAGCTTTTCCAGGTGACCTATCCACCTTGAGACCGTTCAACTGCCAAACGCGTTCTTCGCAGTAACAGCGACTGCACTCACTGCTGTATCGTTCGACCCCCCTGAAATTCTGGCGTTGCTGGTGTCTTGCACTGTGAAGACTGACGCAAAACTCGTCTTCAGTTACTTAGCTAGAAAGCTAGATTATTAGCTGGCAAGATAGCTAGCTAGGAAGTTAGATAGCAAGATAGTTAGATAACGAGCTATCTACAAAGTTAATAGTTAGGTAGGTAGCTAGATAGCTGGATGGCAAGCTACAATATATAGCAAGATAGCTAGCTATTTAGCAAGTATCCTGATTGCTAGCTGGATAGATAGCTAATTAGCAGACAAAACTGATAGCTAGATATTTATCTCGCGAGTTAGATTTATAGCTAGCTTAATAGTGACTTAGTTAGCTAGCCGTATATTTGGTAGCTAGGTTGATAAAAAAAAAAGATAGCTAACCATTGCTAGATAAATAGAGAGCTGGATAGCTAGCTAACATGAACTGGTTATCTAGCTGTCTGGATAGCTATCTAGCTACTTGATGGTTAAGTTTTTTTAAATAGCTAGCCGGCTAGATAGCTAGATAGATCGTCAGCTTGTTAAATACTCGGATATGTAGAGAGTTAGCTAGATAAGTAGCTAGATGCTCGTTATTTAGATAGTTCGTTACTCGATAAATAGCTGTATAGGTCGATAGATATTCTGCGCAGCTGGTTGGAGATACAAACATAGAAATAAGTTTGGATGAATGGCAGAAGACAAAGAGTGGAATAACGTGTTTATTTTCTGGTTGGCAGTAACCAGTGGGGTTCCGCTGGGTTCGGTGTTCGGGTGGCTATTCTTCCCATTGTATAGCATTGATTTGGATAATGCATTTGATGGCTTTGTGTTCAAGTTTGCGGATGACCTGAAAACGCACGGAGCGGCAAATGGATTAGTAGAAGCAGACAGACAGCACAAGGACTTGGACAGGTTGGTAGAGGCCGCAAATAAGTGCGCCGATTGAATACCGCGTAGTAAACTGTGCGCTTAGGCACTTTAGTAGTCGGATTAAAGGCTAGCACTGTTTTCTAAATGGTGAGAGGATTCAGAAATGGAAGGTGCAACGAGACTGGTGCATAATTCCGATAACGGTTAATTTGCAAGTTCACTCGTTAGAAAGGAAATAAAAGACAGTGTTAGCATTCATTCCAAGAGTATTAAAATATAAAAACACACAGATGTAATGTTGGGGCTCTGCTCAGACCACATTAGGATTATCAAATCAGCAGTTTTGGGTGCCATATCTGTGTGATGTCCAGGCGTCGGGGATGGTTCAGAGGATGGCATTCGGTGTGTCCGATCTCGCCTCCTGTACACCGGCGAGACGATGCATAGACATGGTGACCATTTCACTGATCACTTGCACTCGGTAGCAGAAGTCTATCAGATCACCCGATTTCTAAACATTTTAACTCCCATTTCCGTTCATAACGTCATGTGATAGGAGCAGAATTAGGGCATTGCCCCACCCCCAAATCTACACCGCCATTCAATATGCCGGATCTATTCCTCCCTCCTAACCCCATTCTCCTATCTTCTCTCCATAACTCCTGACACTCACACAAATCATGAATCTATCTATCCCTGCCTTAAAAATACGGTCCACCAGCAGTGAGTGAGTGAACCGTGAGTCCACCTGCCGCGAGTCAGTGAACTGTGAGTCTGTAGATTGATGATGCATGTGAATCAATCACACTTAGCTAGCATCACTAACTCCACCCCATTATAACATTTATACTAACGCCCATTCCCAGCACCGTTAGTTGAAGCAGCCAGGATGAACTGACAACACCTCGCTCTGTAATGCTGCCAAGAGGGCTAACGAGCCACTTGTCAAGGACGCGTCCACTTTACATGCTTTTAGTGGGGAGGTGCTAGTTCCTCTGGGCAAAAAACAACTTGAAATGTGTACTGAAGAAAACAACTAGGGAATTGACTTTCCATGTGCTGGACTTTAATTCGGTTACCCTGCTTGGCAATCGTGCCTGTCAGGAACTGGGGCTGATTTCCTTTGATAAAACTGTCCACAAACTGCAAGTTTCCTTTGATCCACTGAATGACTTCCCTGGTCTTTTCGACAACAACCTAGGCAGGTTGCCTGTGTCCTACAAGATTACTATTGACCCCGATGTGACACCCGTAGTCCGAAACCCGCACAGATTGTCATTTGCCATGACTGACAGGGTTCACTCTATGCTGAAGGACATGGTCTCCAAAGGCGTAATTGAAGCCGTCAGTGACCCCACCGACTGGGTCTCAACCATGATTGCCACAGTCAAGAAGGGAAAGGATGAAATCCGCCTGTGCATTAATCCAAAAGACCTGAACACTGCCATTAAGCGCCCGCACCATCCCATGAAGACAGTAGAGGATGTTGCAGCAAAGATCGGAACGGCCACCCTATTTTCCGTGCTAGATGCAAATAACTCATTCTGGCAGATACCGCTGGACAAGAGGTCATCAAACCTTACCACATTTGCCACCCCATTCGGCAGATATAAGTGTCTGAGAATGCCATTCGGGATCAACTCTGCCAGCGAAGTCTTCCAAAGAACTATGGAGCAATTATTCGAGGGTGTGCCTTGTGCCATTATTGTCGATGATATTCTTGTCTATGGCAAAGACGCGGCGGAACATGACCACAATCGCAGGCTCATTTTGGAGCGTGCTGTCAAGATCAACCTCAAGCTCAATCCTGACAAGTGCAAGTTCAGGGTTCCAGTGGTCTCCTATGTCGGCCACATCTTCACCCCTGACGGCCTCAAACCGGATCCGAAGAAGACTTCTGCCATCACAGAAATGCCTGCACCCACTGACGTGAAAGGCCTGCAACGTTTCCTGGGCATGGCAAACTATCTCGGAAAGTTCATACCTAACCTCAGCGAATTAAGCTCCACATTGCGGCAGCTGACAAAAAAGGACACTGCATGGTCATGGATCCAGCAACATCAGGATGCCTTCGATGTTCTGAAATCAAAACTGACCAGTGCACCGACCCTGACTTTTTTCGACCTGAAACGTCCGGTGGTGATCACCTGCGATGCCTCGAAATTCGGGCTCGGCGCAGCCTGCCTGCAACCGTCTGATGATGGTACCCTACTACCCGTCGCGTATGCCTCTCGCACCATGACCGACACGGAGCAGCACTACGCGCAAATCGAAAAGGAACTGCTGGCGGTCGTCTTTGCCTGCTCCAAATTCCACGACTTCGTCTATGGCAACACGTTCATGGTTGAGACCGATCACCAACCACTGGTGACAATCTTGAACAAGCCTATCCACGCCGCCCCAGCTCGTTTGCAGCGCATGATGATGCAGCTGCAGCGGTACGACTTCTCTATTACCTACAAAAAGGGCAAGGACATGCATGTTGCTGACACACTCTCTCGTGCCGTTCGAACTTCTTGCGAACAACACCCACACGAACAGGAGAATTTCACGGTTCTCGGTGTCGGTCTAATCTCCAGCAAGCAACTGCGCACCCTGGCCGCGCACACTGCTAAGGATGATACGCTTCAAGCCCTCTCGTCCATCATCAAAACAGGCTGGCCAGACAAACAATCCAACACGCCCACTGAGGTGCAGCCGCACTTCTTGGTCCGTGATGAACTGGTGGTTCAGGATGGTGTTGTCGTTAAGGGTCACAAGGTAGTTGTACCTGCATCGCTACAAGACGAATACTTCAAAGAGGTACACGGCGGTCACCCAGGAGCCGACTCCACACTGGCACGCGCCCGGGATCTGTTCTGCTGGCTCGGAATGGCCACGTACATCCGGGACCGCGTAGCCTCCTGCCCCACTTGCAACAATCTTGCACCTCATCAGCAGCGGCAACCCCTTCTGCAACAACCTCCACCAGCACTGTCATGGTCGTCGCTGGCTGCGGACATTTTCGAATGGTGCGGTAAGCACTACCCCGTTCTGGTCGACTCGTTCTCCAACTGGTTTGAACTTGACTAACTTACCTCCCTCACGTCGGAGATGGTCATCAGGAAGCTGAAAAGACATTTCGCAGACCATGGCATTCCTGTTATTCTGAGAACCGACAATGGTCCACAGTTCACCAGCCACTTGTTCAAGCTTTTCGCCGACCGATGGCACTTCCAGCACGTCACAAGCAGTCCCGAGTATCCACAGAGTAATGGACTCGCTGAACGCGCTGTCAGAAGCGCCAAGCACTTGCTGGCGGGAGCGCGCATTTCAAACTCTGACGTCTATCTCGATCTACTGAATCTCAGAAACATTGCAAGAGACGGAATCTTGGGGTCACCTGCACAGCGGCTGCTGTCGAGGGTGACGAGGTCTCCGGTCCCCATCGCACAACAGCAGCTGGTTCCTCGGGTGTTGAAGCCCGCCACTATCCAGCAACGTCTCCAAGAGAAGCACGATACCCAGAAACGGTCATACGACAGTTCCAGCAGACCACTCCAGCCTCTACTGCCGGGCCAGGTCGTCCGTCTACGAACCCCAACTGGTCATTCTCGTCTGGGCGTTGTTGTGCGCCCGACTGATGAGCCGCGATCGTACCTTGTTGACTGTGAGGGAGCGGTTTACCGGAGAAGTCGTCAACACCTGCTTGCTGTGAAGGAGCCCCGACTGCCGCCTGCCGATCCATATGCTCCGCCGCTCCAGTTCCAGCCGCCTTCCGCAATGTCTCCCGCCCGTCCCCGCATGCCTGGCACTCCCCCACGTCCATCTGTCTCCACTAACCACGGGGTTTCACCCACCGCATGTTTCCCCCCTCGGTCACCACAATCATCTCCCGTGCGGTTTTCACCTTCAGCTTCTCCGCCTCATCCTTCAGTTGAGGGAGGGGATGGTTGGGTCCGCACGCGTTCGGGCCGTGTTAGTAGACCACCAGACAGGTATGGCGAGTATGTTTAATATGGTTTTAATCTTTAGGGGGAAGGATGTAGATTGATGATGCATGTGAATCAATCACACTTAGCTAGCATCACTAACTCCACCCCATTATAACATTTATACTAACGCCCATTCCCAGCACCGTTAGTTGAAGCAGCCAGGATGAACTGACAACACCTCGCTCTGTAATGCTGCCAAGTTAATGTGCTGATTAAAGATGTGTGTAAATCGTATATGCTTTGAAGTGATTGAGTGAACGGTGAGTCCTCCAGCCGTGAGTGAGTGAACTGTGTCCAAGAATCCATTCGGCCCACATTATCCATACTAGCCTTCTGGAACCAACTTCGACCCACAACACCCATACTAGCCCTCCAGAAAGCCCCCCCCCACTGGCCACCGCCTGAAGCCATCTCCCTCTCCCGAAAGCAGGACGCTTCCTCTCCCCCACCGGCCACGACAGCCCCCTGCTGAAGCCGACCCCCTCCTCCGACTGCAGAACGCAACAAGAGATGCAATAAGATAGAATGGACTGAACAAAATCTCCTCTTTGACGTTTAAAGAGTTATTCACATTCACAATCCACATTAGGCAGGAAATGGTGTTGGATAGACTGATGGGACTGAAGGCTGATAAATCCCCAGGGCCTAATGCTCTGCATCCCAGGGTACTTAAGGAAGTGGCTCTAGAAATCGTGGATGCATTGGCGATAATTTTCCAATGTTCTATAGACTCAGGATCAGTTCCTGTGTATTGGAGGGTAGCTAATGTTATCCCACTTTTAAAGAAAGGCGGGAGAGAGAAAACGGGAACTTATAGACCAGTTAGCCTGACATCGGTGGTGGGGAAGAGGCTGGAGTCAATTATAAAAGATGAAATAGCCGCACATTTGGATAGAAGTTACAGGATCTGTCCGAGTCAACATGGATTTACAAAGGGGAAATCGTGCTTGACTAATCTTCTGGAATTTTTTGAAGATGTAACTCGGAAAATGGACAACGTAGAGCCAGTGGATGTAGTGTAACTGGACTTTCAGAAACCATTTGATAAGATCCCACATAGGAGATTAGTGGGCTAAATTAGGGCACATGGTATTGGGGGTAGAGTGCTGACATGAATAGAGAAGTGGTTGGCAGACAGGAGTAGGGATTAACGGGTCCCTTTCAGAATGGCAGGCAGTGACTAGTGGGGTACCGCAAGGCTCGGTGCTGGGACCGCAGCTATTTACAATATACATCAATGATTTGGATGAAGGGATTCAAAGCAACATTAGCAAATTTGCAGATGACATAAAGCTGGGTGGCAGTGTGAACTGTGAGGAGGATGCTATGAGACTTGGACAGGTTGGGGGAATGGGCAGATGCATGGCAGATGAAGTTTACAGCGGATAAATTTGAGGTTATCGACTTTGGTAGCAAAACGCATGAAGGCAGATTACTATGTAAATGGCGTCAAGTTGGGAAAAGGAGAAGTACAACGAGATCTGGGGGTCCTTGTACATCAGTCTATGAAGGCAAGCATGCAGGTACAGCAAGCAGTGAAGAAAACGAATGGCATGTTGGCCTTTATAACAAGATGAATCGAATATAGGAGCAAATAGGTCCTTTTGCAGCTGTACAGAGCCCTAGGGAGACCACACCTGGAGTATTGTGTGCAGTTTTGGTTCCATCATTTGAGGAAGGACATTCTTGCTATTGAGTGAGTGCAGCGTAGGTTTACAAGGTTAATTCCCGGGATGGCGGGACTGTCATATGCTGAGAGAATGGAGCAGCTGGGCTTGTACACTCTGGAGTTTAGGAGGATGAGAGTGGATCTCATAGAAACATATAAGATTGTTAAGGGTTTGGAGTCGCTAGAGGCAGGAAACATGTTTCCGATGTTGGGGGAGTCCAGAACCAGGGGCCACTGTTTAAGAACAAGGAGGAAGCCATTTAGAACGGACACGAGGAAACACCTTTTCTCACAGAGAGTGGTGAGTCTGTGGAATTCTCTGTCTCTGAGGGCGGTGGAGGCAGGTTCTCTAGATGCTTTCAGGAGAGAGTTAGACAGGGCTCTTAAAAATGGTGGTGTCAGGGGATATGGGGAGAAGGCA
Organism: Malacoraja senta; assembly: GCA_038087875.1. Classification (NCBI taxonomy): domain Eukaryota; kingdom Metazoa; phylum Chordata; class Chondrichthyes; order Rajiformes; family Rajidae; genus Malacoraja; species Malacoraja senta. The sequence continues at coordinate 50,709 of JAXLNO010005963.1, forward strand.
GGATCGGGTTACTGATTGGGGATGATCAGCCATGATCACATTGAATGGCGGTGCTGGCTCGAAGGGCCGAATGGCCTACTCCGACACCTATTGTCTATTGTCTATTGTCCCCCATTCTCTAAACAGAGATATCATGATGCTAGAAACAGGACCTGGAAGATATATATGGATTTTGCCAGGACTTGAGGGACTGTGTTATTGGGGGAGTTTGGCAGGTTAAGACTTTATTCCTTGGAGTGCAGGAGGCTGAGGGGTGATTGTAGAGAGGCGTACTCGATCATGAGGGGAATAGACAGGGTGAATGCACAGAACATTTTACCCAAAGGAGGGAAATCAAGAATCAGAGGGCCAGGTTTAAGCTGAGACGGGCGAAGGTTTGATAGGAACCTGAGCGAATATCTATTTCACACAAAGCTCATAAGGTCAGAAGTTATAGGAGTATAATTAAGCCATTGGTCCCATCAAATCTACTCCGCCGTTCAATCATGGCTGATCTGTGTCTCCTAACCCCATTCTCCTGCCTTCTCCCCATAATCTCCCCATAACCCCTGACACCTGTACTAACAATGAATATATCTATCTTTACCTTAATATATCCTCTGACTTGGCCTCCACAGCCTTTTGTGGCGAATAATTACACAGATGCACTACCCTCTGACTAGATACATTTCTCCTCATCTCCTTCCTAAAAGGACATCCTTTAATTCTGAGGCGATGACCTCTAGTCCTAGACTCTCCCCCAAGTGGAAACATCCTCTCCACATCCACTCAATCCAAGCCTCTCACTATTCTGTATGTTGCAATGAGGTCCCTCCTCATTCTTCTAAACTCCAGCGAGTACAGGCCCAGTGCCGACAAACGTTCAACATAGGTGAACATACTTCATTCAAAGGGTGTTGAGTGTATGGAACGAGCTTCCAGAGGAGGTAGTTGAGGCAGGTACTATGACAACATTTAAAAGATATTTGGACAGGCACATGGACGGGTAGGGTTTCGAGAGATATGGGCCAAATGCAGGGAAATGGGTCCAGCCCAGTATGACAAATTAGTTGGCATGGAGGATGGGTCGAAGAGGCTGCTTCTATGCTGTCCATCTCGATAACTCCTCATCTAGGTCATCAGTTTTAAACAGCGGCCCTTGTTTGAGGAAATGGGCATATGGATGACTCAATTACTGCTCAGTCCACTGAAAAGTGGTTATGTTTAAATAAACGTACGTTAGAAGTACCTGGGGACATCTTTCTTCACAGAAGATCAGTAGAATGGTCTACTGTTTCAAAATAGTCATGTCCACGTGATAACAGCAGAATAGGCCCTACAAATCTATTCTGCCATTCAACATGTCTGGTCTATCCCTTTCAATCCCATTCTCCTGCTTCTCCCCATAACACTGACACCTATACTAATCAATAATCTATCAAGCTTCCCCTTTAAAATATCCATTGACTTGGCCTCCACAGCCATCTGTGGCAATGAATTCCACAGATTCACAACCCTCGGATTAAATAAATTCCTACTCATCTCCTTTCTAAAGGTATGTCCTTATATTCTGAGGCTGTGGTCTCTGGTCCGAGACTCTCCCACGAGTGGAAACATCCTCTCCACATCCATTCTATCCAGGTCATACACTAAATGGCAAATGTCATTGTCCCAGTGCTGTCAAATTAGCTATTGATTAGTACGGGTGTCAGGAGTTATGGGGAGATGGCAGGAGAATGGGGTTAGGAGATATAGTTATCATCAGCCATGATTGAATGACGTAGTAGACTTGACAGGCCGAATGGCCTAACTCTACTCCTATACCTCATGACCTTGTGCTCATCACACATTAACCCAATCATTCCTGTGATCATTCTCTTAATCCTCCTCTGGGCCTTCTTCAGCACATCCTTCCTCAGATGTGGGGCTCAAAATATCAGATGACATAAATTGTACACTTGGGTTAATCTTATTCTAGGATAGGAAACACAATTCCCATGATTTTCAGTTGAGTTCGGTTTAGATTGTTGTCACGTGTACTTAGGTGCAGTGAAAGCTTTAGTTGCGTGCTAACCAGTCAGCAGAGAGACAACACATGATTACAATTGAACCATCTACAGCGTGTAGATACATGATGAGGGAATAACATTTAGTGCAAGGGAAAGACAGCGAAGTCTGATCATGGATAGTCCAAGGGTCACCAATGAGATAGATAGTGGTTCGGTACTGGTCTCTGGCTGTGGTAGTATGATTCGGTTGCCTGATAAGAGCTGGGAAGAAACTGCCCCTGAATCTGGAGGTGTGCGTATTCACACTCCTGTACTTTACCCCAGATGGGAGAAGGAATGTGACCAGAGTGTGACACGTCCTTAATTATGCTATTGGCCTTGCAGAGGCAGCGTGAGGTATAAATGGAGTCAATCGATGGGAAATTGGTGTGTGTGAGATTGAATTGGGTGAAATTGTATTGAAATAACAGCATGTTTTTTTCAAAAGTTCGTTTAAAATAAAATAAAATAAAAAATCCTAATGTTTCTCATGTTTGGCAAGGACAGAATTTTTCATCAACGTTGTCCGATGTGGGCTCATCGGACATTTAAGGCATCTCTTGTTGAAGGCAAGATGTGTAGAAGCTCATGGTGTGCTTGGTCGCACATCAGTAAAGGTGGTAGAACCAGTGGGAGAGATGATTAGGAAGATACTTGGACAACATTGTCTTTATCAAACACTGTAGATAGACACAAAATGTTGGAGTAACTCAGCGGGTCAGGCAGCATCTCTATGGGAATGGAATAGGTGGCGTTTGAGGTTGAAACCCTTCTTCACACTGAGAGTCAGGGGAGAGGTAAACTGGAGATACGAGAAGGTTCAAAGAACAAATGAATGAGAGGAATGAAGAACAAATCACAACAAGCAGCGATGATCCAGGGAAGGTGGAGCCCACAATGGTCCATTGTTGGCTGTAGAGAAGAGGATGACGAGTGGATAAAAAGAGTGAAACTCAGCAGGATGACTGTGGAACTAGTGGGATGACCAGGGTGGGGGAGGGACGGAGAGAAAGTGGGTGCAAATGTGACTTGAAGTTAGAGAAATCAATATTCATACCGCTGGGCTGTAAGCTGCCCAAGCGAAATATGAGGTGCTGTTCCTCGAATTTCCGCGTGCATTGCCGTCCGAAGGTGGGGGTGGGGGGTGGGGGGGGGGAGGAGGGGGGGGGGTGCAATGGGTGCGGTCGCATCCTCCTTTTTTTTACAGTGTAAAAAGAAATCCAGAAATAAATTGGAGGTAATCAGTGTTTCCACTTTAAAGATAATTAATCGAAATTCTGGTTCCGGCCCGCGGGGTTATTTGGTGAAAAAGGAGTGCCCGCTTCTCCGGTCCCGCGTGGGGCTGCGGTGTCTGCCCGCCCGATCCATCCCTCCATCCGCGGGTCCGCTGCCGGCGGTCCGGGGTTAATGTTCTCCCATCGCCGGGCGGGAGCGGGAGGGATGACTGACTCTGAACCCAGTCCTGGCAGCGGCCGTTACCCGACACCAGGCGCCGCTCCGGCCGGGTCCCCGCCTCCCCCCTGCCGTCGTACCCGCGTCCCGTCCACCGGTCGCCTCCAACCCCACCCCCCCGCCGTGGTCCTTCGCCTCCCCCCCGCCAGGCCCACGTACCCCCTGCAGGTTCTATGCCTCCCACCGCCCCACGGGCCCTCGCCTCCCACCGGGCGCGGGCCCTCCTACGCTGCGTGGGAGGGAGAGGGGTGGGGAATGTGCCAGGGGGAGCAATGCGAGAGGGGTGCGGGGGGGAGGGAGGGGGAGAGCGAGTGAGGGGAAGGGGAGGAAGGGGGAGGGGAGAGTGAGATAGGGGAGGGAGAGAGAGGGAGGGGAAGAGGGTGAGGGGAAAGAGGAGGTGGGACAGGGAAAGGGGGGATTACCTTTCGTGAGATAGCAAAATTAACGTAGGTTTTAGAGCAATTATATTTTTTCCTCCATATGAATAATATCAAACAAGTGGAACTGCTTTCTTTTCCTTGATAACAATACTGAAAAATATGATATAATTGGAATATTATAAACATCTGCATGTTTTCATTGTCACCATGGATCTGTCCGCGGTAATGCAGCAGTCCATTGATGCAGTTGCTGCTGAGGCAGAAGATGGAGTTAGAATAGGGGTGGGGAAACTTTTCATGTTGGAATGCTGCATGAAGTTAGCTGTAATCTAATAAGGCCGCATCCAAGAAACTTCACTTAGATATACTTCAAAATGTACATTATTTTGTAAAAATCTAACTACTGTGTACTAACTTCAAGAAAATGAAAAAAAATGTTAATTCTAAAGTTAACTAACCTTTTAATGATTTTGTTGTGACTGCTTTTTGTGGGAAAGCATTTGAATATTTGGTTGCAACTTGGAGGTACGCAGTTTCAGCTGATCTTTTGGATGGGTATCCGCCATTTGTGCCCTTAAGGGTGTCTTGATTTGGGTTAGATAGGACAATGTACAGGGCTCAAAATTAACGGCTGCCCAATTGCTAATGGGCAACTAAATTGCCGCCGGGCAATCTAAAAGCCGTGTCATTTAGCTCGGCTTGGCAAGCAAAAAAAAATAAATATTCAAATGCTTTCCCACAAAAAGAAGTCACAACAAAGTCATTAAAAGGTTAGTTAACTTTAGAATTAACATTTGTTTTCATTTTCTTGAAGCTAGTACACAGTAGTTAGATTTTTACAAAATAATGTACATTTTGAATTCACGATCGGCATTTGATTTTTTTTGCGACGGGTGCGGTCGCACCCTCCTTTACAAAAAAATACAGAGTGAAAAAAATAAACATATTGTGGCGCAATATTCTTTTTTTCTACACCAGGACAGAGGGTGCCTTGCCTTTGGGCTCCTTGGCCCTCTTGCAGCCGTCAGCCACTGGATGACCCTAGCGTTGCGCTCGATAACCGAGAGGGCACAGGCTTGTTCTTTCCCCGGGGCGGCCCGTTGCCGCTATCGCTGCTGCTGTGCCGGGATGGCTCGCTCTTCGAGACTGGGCAGATTAACGCTGCGAAACCTGAGGCCAAGGCTTTGGAAGGCAGCGCCGGCGGCAAACTTATCACTGGCCAAGTTCTCGATCACCTCGGGCTCGAGTCCGCATTGCTCGAAGAAACTGTCGAAGCCCGAGCAGGCTCGGGAGAAGTGGTAGCTCAGGTCACGGTGCTAGCGCCGCAATCCGCCTTCACCAACCCGCCGCTTGAGCCGCTCCTTGGGGCGAACTGCTGCTGCTTCTCGGGGTGCTGCTGGCGTGGCGACTGGGGGTGGGAGAGGAAGGGGGTAAAGACGAGAGAGACCAGTGGAGGGGAGGGAAAGGAGAGGGGGTGAGGGTGGACGAGAGGAAGGGGAAGGGGAGAGAGGGGGGAGAGAGGAGGGGGGAGAGAGAGAAGGGGGGAGGGAGGAGGGGGTGAGAGGAGGTGGGAGAGAGGAAAGTGGAGAGGAGCAGCGTGGAGCGGCCTTCAACTAAAGGTTGAGGGAGAGGTGGGGTGTGACGACGCTCGCGGCGTGAGCAAGATTGTGCAGACTTTAAAGTTTGTCAGATTTTTGAAGATTTTAATTAATATCTCGAGGAATAAAACATGAAATTGTCGAATATGGCGATTTTGGACTCCAGGGGAAAAATCTCTATCGGAATATGTAACAACGTTACCGTTAGCGCGTCGTTTGGTCGAGAAGCTGTGACAAACACACACACACGAACAAACACACAAACATCCAAGATCCGACTTTTAATAGTTACTAGACCAAGTGGGACCCGTTGGGTCCCATGCTCTCAACGCGCTGTTGTGGGGGGACGGGTGGCCTGCGGCGTCACACACAATAACCAACCCTTCACTCATTTTAACCCAACCCCCGCCATATCCACTCACGCATAGCCCCAAACTCGCAGGCGCGGCTGGAGAGGGAGGGGTATAGAGATACAGGGGGGCACAGAGGCACAGAGAGGGACACATAGGCACAGAGAGGGACACAGAAGCACAGAGAGGGACAGAGGGACGCACAGAGAGGTACACAGGGGCACACAGAGGAACACATAGGCACACAGAGGGACACAGAGGGATACAGAGGCAAACGGGGTTATAGAGGGACAGAAAGGGAGACAGAGTCACACAGAGGAAGACAGAGTCACAGAGAGGGGCACAGAGAGGGTCACAGAGGCACAGAGAAGCACACAGAGGCACACAGAGGGGCACAGAGGCACAGAGAGCTACGCAGAGGCACAGAGATGGGAGGGGGAGGGAGGGGTGGGAAGAGAGGGGGGTCGAGGGGGAGCCTAAGGGGGCAGAGAGGGAGCAGGGAAGGGGGGGGAGGGAGGGGGTAGAGTTTGAGGGGTTGGGTTGCGCGTTGTCAGAGGTGAGGGTTGGTTCCTGAACGCAAAAATCCCTCGCTCCCGGCTGCAAAATGCACCCGTACCCTACCCGTTGCGCGGGGGTGGGGCAGAGAGGGGGCCGTCGTCAGAGGGGAGTGCTGGTTCCCGAAACTCCCTCCCGACTGCAGGCTGCAGTCAGGGCCTGTGAACGGGTGGTCGTGGTGGGGGGGGGGAAGGTGACGTCACTCGCAGCGCGTGAACACAACGTGCAGCCATTGTGACGTCAACATGTCCTCAGCCAAAGCGGTTTCATTTTCAAACTTATTTGAAATTTTTGAACATTTTGATTAACTCACGAAATAAAGCTGGACATTTTTTAGGTAAGCAGATTTTAGACTTCACCGGAGAAATCTCTACAGGAATATGTAAAAGATTTATCCTCAGGGCTTCGTTTTTTCGAGCAGTACGATTACACACACACACACACACAAGCACACACACACACACACGCGCACACACACACACACACACACACACACACACACACACACACACACACACACACACACACGCACGCACGCACGCACGCAAGCACGCATGCACGCACGCACGCACGCACGCACGCACACACACACACACACGTACACACACACACACACACACACACACACACACACACACACACAGACACACACACACACACACACACACACACACACACACACACACACACACGCACACATCCAAGATCAGAGTTTTATAAGTATACTAGACCAAGTGCAGACCCGTTGGGTCTGGTCCCCGAAAGTGCTTGACACCCCGGGGTGTTGTTCCCGAACGTGCTTCAGGTTCGGAAAAAATCGGAGAAAATCGGCGGAAAAAAGATGGCGTCGTTTTCGGAGAAAATCGGGGGAAAAAAGATGGCGTCGTTTTCGGAGAAAATCGGAGACAATCGGAGAAAATCACATTGGGGTTGGGGGGGATTTTATTAAAAAACGTGTACATAAACAGGACCGAATTTAATCAGGAGTGGCTATTCGTAAAAGATAAATGTCATCTCTTTGGAAATGGCGAAAAACGTGGGCCTTTCCGCGCGCCGCGTGGGCCAGGGGCCGTATCAAAGGCCGCGCGGCAAAGTCAAGCAGGCCGTCGGACGTACAGACGGACGACAGCCAGAGAGTTTTAAAAGTATATAGATAGAGATATGATTGAATCAAAATCAAGAATTATAAATTCACATTTCAAAAATGGTTTCCCAATTCAGTAGTACTGATTTTCGGTATTCCATACTGATATTTGAGTAAACATGATGTTGGACGCAAAATACTGATTTTCAAAAATCCAGTTTCTGAGTAGTACGTTCTATTGCACTTATGTGAGAAATATCGATTTCCCCAACAAGATACTGATTTTCAGCCATCAAAACACGGAAATGCTCGGTGAAACTTGGCAGCTCTGCAATTATTCACAATCACATTTTGTTTGAGAACTCAAATGTGATTTGTGATCTTGTTTATGAGTCATCATGGAACTAGAATTTGTTATAATAGTATGACAATAAAAATAGGTTAGTTTGAAAGCGATCATCGTCATGTAAATGCACCATTTAGTTTGACTTGAATTTTCATGATGGAAATTGAGTCGAACTAAATGTTGTATTCACATCACTATTCCATGTTGAAATTTATGTGATGTGAAGTTGTTAGGTCAGGATGACCATTAAATGTGCACTACACACACTAACACAGTCGAACAGTAACAGGCAATCAAATCAACACACACAACATTAAAACAAAGGTTTTCTGTAGTGCAAAAACGTACAGACTTTTATTTGCAGTTTCGCATGCTCCTTTATAACATTTTACATAACATATTATAACAGTACAACTTGATTATTAAAACAAGGACAACTTCAATTCTTGATAACAAAACAAAAAACAACATTGACCCCAATCATCCCATTCCACCCACTCATTGCTCTTGACTCAACCAAAATTATTTCTGAAATATTCGTAATAAATTAGGTGCAAAACTGCTCCAATATAAGGCTCTGAATGCACCAGAGACCATCGAAAGCCCCCTTAAGCGGGCCCTGGACCCCGGCCGCGAGGGACTTCGAGTTTCGCTCTTGCGATGTGCGCTGCGCGCACAATATTTCACACAATTGTTTTGTAATCCTGTCACCCCACTTTTTGAAAAGCTTCGTACGGGCCTGGTGTGGCCTCACTCTGACAATGGAGGAGGCCCAGGACGTAAAGGGCAGTGTGGGAATGCGTAAGATAGTTAAGGTGTTTGGCAACTGGGATATCGCGTAGGCCAAGGAGGGTCTGAACACAGGTGTTCTGCGAAACAATCGCCCAGGTTCCTTTTCTCCGGAGATGCTGCCCGACCCGTTGAGTTCCTCCAGCATTTTGTGTTTCTATACCAGCATGTGCATTGCCTTCCTATACATTTTGTCTGCTCCACTAGGAAATCTCCGCAAGGTTTGACTACTTTATCAAACGCAGCTTGGAGCACACATGGGCATTGGGGGTCTTGTACAACTGAGACCACACATCGAGTACCATAGCTCTGATGACCTAACCAGGGAAGGATGCAAGGACGCCAACAAAGATCTTAGTCATAGAGTTAGATAGCGTGGAAGAAGTCGCTTCGGCCCAACTAGCCCATGCTGACCAATAGGCACATCACTGCTAGTCTCATTTCAAAGATTTCAAAGGTTTCAAAGGTCTTTTATTGTCACGTGTACCAATTAAGATACATTGATATGCGAATTACCATACAGCCATACGAAAAAGAGCAACAACCCACCGAACTACATAAAAGTTAACATAAACATCCACCACAGCGGATTCCCCACAACCCTCACTGTGATGGAAGGCAAAAAAGTCCAATTTTCTTCCTTCTTTAATCTCGCTCGGTCGAGGCACTCGAACCATCCGTCGGGGCGATCAAAGCTCCTGCAGTCCGCAACCAAAGGCCCCGCGTCGGGGCGATCGAAGTCCCCGCGGCTTGGAGTTCTCGAAGTCGGTCTCGAACCAGAGACCGCGAGCTCCGCGATGTTAACAGTCTCCCGCGGTTGGAGCTCCGTGGTCGGTCGGGATATGCGGCAAAAGCGGGCAGATGAGACGAGTGTCCATGGGCAAGTTAGACCAAAGGGACCGTTCCCCTGCTGCATGGCTTCATGACTCGAACTTAAAGTTAATATCGTTGGGTTATAAGCTACACAAATGGAATTATGAAGTGTTTTTCCTGCAGTAACGTGCGGCGTCACTATGGCAAACGGTGAGACTCACGACAGATAGTCTCGGGATTGGAATGTGAAGGGGAGTTACTTCTTCTTTTTGCGTGTTGCGTGCAGAGCCGAAACTTGTAGGTCAACTTGTTCTATTTGATCTTTTGTTTGTGCAAGTCGGGTTGATTGCATTTGTCGACACTGGGTGGACCACGTGAAGGTTGAAATCTCCCAACGTGAAGGGGAGTTTAAATGGTTGGCAAGCGGAGATCCAGCGGGCTTTGTCGGACAGAGCACTTTGCAGCAAAGGTGTACATGAACACATCACATGCAAAATGCGGTAAAAATACATTTACTTGTAAATAGGTGCAATTATTCTGATTTGCGTACGGTCTATAACACACAAATCCATCAATAATGTTATTGAAATATTGTAGCCAATTTTAGGATCATGACACAACCGGTCTGCAGGGGGCGCTCGGTCCTTCACACATACAGGGAGCACGGTCCACAATACTCAGAGCTTGTCTCATTCATTCCCTTCTTGGTTTCTTGGTTCCCTGGTCCCCCAAAATATTACAAATGGAATTTAAACTGGAGGTGGCAATCAGCTCCGTCAATCAGCTCGCATTGTTTCAGTCCAGAGAGAGTTGTTCCAAACATTCATAGATACATAGATACATAGAAAATAGGTGCAGGAGTAGGCCATTCGGCCCTTCGAGCCTGCGCCGCCATTCAATATGATCATGGCTGATCATCCAACTCAGTATCCCGTACCTGCCTTCTCTCCATACCCCCTGATCCCTTTAGCCCCAAGGGCCACATCTAACTCCCTCTTAAATATAGCCAATGAACTGGCCTCGACTACCCTCTGTGGCAGAGAGTTCCAGAGATTCACCACTCTCTGTGTGAAAACGTTTTTCCTCATCTCGGTCTTAAAGGATTTCCCCCTTATCCTTAAGCTGTGACCCCTTGTCCTGGACTTGCCCAACATCGGGAACAATCTTCCTGCATCTAGCCTGTCCAACCCCATAAGAATTGTGTACGGTTCTATAAGATCCCCTCTCAATCTCCTAAATTCTAGCGAGTATAAGCCAAGTCTATCCAGTCTTTCTTCATATGAAAGTCCTGACATCCCAGGAATCAGTCTGGTGAACCTTCTCTGCACTCCCTCTATGGCTATAATGTCCTTCCTCAGATTTGGATACCAAAACTGTACGCAATACTCCAGGTGTTGTCTCACCAAGACCCTGTACAACTGCAGTAGAAACTCCCTGCTCCTATACTCAAATCCTTTTGCTATGAAAGCTAACATACCATTCGCTTTATTCACTGCCTGCTGCACCTGCATGCCTACTTTCAATGACTAGTGTACCATGACACCCAGGTCTCGCTGCATCTCCCCATTTCCTAATCGGCCACCATTTAGATAATAGTCTGCTCTCCTGTTTTTGCCACCAAAGTGGATAACCTCACATTTATCCACATTATACTGCATCTGCCAAACATTTGCCCACTCACCCAGCCTATCCAACTCACCTTGCAGTCTCCTAGCATCCTCCTCGCAGCTAACACTGCCCCCCAGCTCAGTGTCATCCGCAAACTTGGAGATGTTGCCTTCAATTCCCTCATCCAGCTCATTAATATAAATTGTAAATAGCTGGTGTCCCAGCACTGAGCCTTGCGGTACCCCACTAGTCACTGCCTGCCATTGTGAAAATGACCCGTTTACTCCTACTCTTTGCTTCCTGTTTGCCAGCCAGTTCTCTATCCACATCAATACTGAACCCCCAATACCGTGTGCTTTAAGTTTGTATACTAATCTCTTATGTGGTACCTTGTCGAAAGCCTTCTGAAAGTCCAGATACAACACATGCACTGGTTCTCCCCTATCCACTCTACTAGTTACATCCTCGTAAAATTCTATAAGATTCGTCAGACACGATTTACCTTTCGTAAATCCATGCTGACTTTGTCCAATGATTTCACCACTTTCCAAAGGTGCTGCTATCCCATCTTTAATAACTGACTCTGGCAGTTTCCCCACTACCGATGTTAGACTAACTGGTCTGTAATTCCCCGTTTTCTCTCTCCCTCCCTTCTTAAAAAGTGGGGTTACGTTTGCTACCCTCCAATCCTCAGGAACACTCCATAATCTAAAGAGTTTTGAAAAATTATCACTGATGCATTCACTATTTCTGGAGCTACTTCCTTAAGTACTCTGGGATGCAGCCTATCTGGCCCTGGTGATTTATCGGCCTTTAATCCATTCAATTTACCCAACACCACTTCCCGACTAACCTGGATTTCACTCAGTTCCTCCATCTCCTTTGACCCGCGGCCCCCTGCTATTTCCGGCAGATTATTTATGTCTTTCTTAGTGAAGACGGAACCAAAGTAGTTATTCAATTGGTCCGCCATATCCTTGTTACCCATGATCAATTCACCTGTTTCTGACTGCAAGGGACCTACATTTGTTTTAACTAATCTCTTTCTCTTCACATATCTATAACAACTTTTGCAGTCAGTTTGTATGTTCCCTGCCAGTTTTCTTTCATAATCTATTTTCCCTTTCCTAATTAATCCCTTTGTCCTCCTCTGCTGGTCTCTGAATTTCTCCCAGTCCTCTGGTATGCTGCTTTTTCTGGCTAATTTGTACGCATCATCTTTTGCTTTGATACTATCCCTGATTTCCCTTGTTATCCACGGATGCACTACTTCCCTGATTGATTCTTTTGCCAAACTGGGATGAACAATTTTTGTAGTTCATCCATGCAGTCTTTAAATGCCTTCCATTGCATATCCACCGTCAACCCTTTTAGAACTAATTGCCAGTCAATCTTGGCCAATTCACGTCTCATACCCTTAAAGTTACCTTTCTTTAAGTTCAGAACCGTTGTTTCTGAATTAACAATGTCACTCTCCATCCTAATGAAGAACTTAACCATATTATGGTCACTCTTGCCCAAGGGGGCACGCACAACATGACTGCTAACTAATCCATCCTCATTACTCAATACCCAGTCTAGAATAGTCTGCTCTCTCGTTGGTTACTCTACATGTTGGTTTAGATAACTATCCCGCATACATTCCAAGAAATCCTCTTCCTCAGCACCACTGCCAATTTGATTCACCCAATGGAAATGTAGATTGAAGTCACCCTTTATAACTGTTTTGCCTTTGTTGCACGCATTTCTAATTTCCTGTTTGATGCCATCCCCAACTTCACTACTACTGCTAGGTGGCCTGTACACAACACCCACCAGCGTTTTCTGCCCCTTAGTGTTTCGCAGCTCTACCCATACCGATTCCACATCCTCCAAGCTAATGTCCTTCCTTTCCACTGCGTTAATCTCCTCTCTAACCAGCAACGCTACCCCACCTCCTTTTCCTTTCTCTCTATCCCTCCTGAATATTGCATATCCCTATATGTTCAGCTCCCAGCCTTGGTCACCCTGGATCCATGTCTCCGTGATCCCAACTATATCATAATCATTAATAGCTATCTGCACCTTCAACTCATCCACCTTATTACGAATGCTCCTTGTATTGACCATGGCTACCTTATTGCAACATTTCCAGACCCACCAGTGTGTCTATATTTCAAATATTAATAGACGCTGCTGCTATGGTTACCCCGTTACCCCCTTCATTAACAATTACACAATTCTTAAATCTATTTTTTTTCTAACAAGCTTAAGACATATTGTGAAGGGATACTTGATTGCATTCTTCAGTTCGTCTCTAACCCTAGACTGAGTCACCACATAAATAAACGTGTTCGTGCACGAACTCAGAATTTGAAACATATCTCCGGCTGCTAGTGCCATTGACAAAGGGTGAGCCCAGTGTGTGACAGTGTGTATGTTGGCAATATGCGTATAAATGAAGGTAATCACCTCCGGCAGCCACAGGAGGATGAAACTGCCGGATATACAGAAGAGTAAAATGATCGATTTCCTTCGACTCTGCATCTCCGGGTCCTCCTGTTTCTCGCCACTGACGTGAGCGCGGAGCTTCCTGCGGGCTCGGCTCGCCACCACGATCGATCTCACCGTCAGGATATTAAGGAACAGAATAACGAAAAACGGAAGCAGAGGGGTTAAAATGTTGTGAATCCAGGAGAAAGCAATCCATCCAGGGTGTGAATAATATTCCGGCTTTTGCAAACAATCAATTGGCTGGTATATATAATGAGAATAAAATGCAAAGTAGTAGGGGATGTTCCGTATTAAACTCACAACATATACCGTTGCTATCGCCACCCTGGCGATTCTAACCGTGCAGTACCTGCTCTTAAAGCCCTGGCAACAAATGGCCACAAAGCGATCAAATGTAAAAGCGACAGTTAACCAGACTGAGCAGTCCAGGGTCACATAGGCCATCACTCTTTGTAGGGTGCATGCAACAGTGTGAATGTGCCGAAAAATCGCAGCGTAAAGGTAAAATATCGCCACGTTGCAGAAGACGGCCAATAGGTCTGCTGCCGCCATCGCCACCATATAGTGGGTGATGCATCGAGACAGCCCGCACTTTCCTCGTCCGAGAACGATGATCGCCACTAAATTACCTGTGAAGAAATGAACATAGGCAGCCTTTGAATCTGGTCATCAGGTGCAAGGTGTTCTCGATGTTGGTGATCATGGTGCAGGCACGACCCCAAATGATGTCCAACGGTATGGCAGCCACCCGAGCGCAATTCCCATTCACCTTGAGATCCAGAATAGATCGCGACCGTCCGCTCAATTACAATTAAAACACAAAGTAGGTGTTATAATAACAGGAGAAGGGCTCAACCAAGAAAAGCAAGCCCACAGCCAAAGTAATATCTAAACTAATGATACCAACTTATGCTATGGGCAATATGCAATAATCAGCTACCTATATGTTAACAAACGCATGAAAAATATCTGATCGTGTAGATACAAGTATATCAATAGATTAATCAAGTGGGCACCTCCCTTCACTGGCGTTTCATTGCGTTAGGCCCACGACACCTCGGTAATTGGTTGTGACGTCACAGAATAACCCCCCTCATAACTGCTCTCACAAGCCATGCTACCACCATCTACTACACAAAGGAAGCTGCTGATTAATTCACTCTATCAAAGGAGAAAACACTCACATACTATCTTCCACTTACCCCACATCATCATTAAACTCGTTGCGCCACAATTATCAACATGGCATAAAACCGGGATACACTTACACTGAATACACTTACAAAGAAATGTATTGTGAATGTGGAGTTGTGAAAAGTGTTCAATTGTCATGTGTATCGAATACGGAATGATTACATTCTTACTTGCAGTCGCAAACTGGCTTAAACTCAATACACACTGATAACGTGTAATTAACAAATGCGTCAATCCATTAATTACCACAGAACGACTGCATAAACCCCGAGGTTCTGAGTGCAACCAGCTGCCGGCCATTGAAGGTGGGGTTGCGTGGTGTGGGGCGAGATGGAGTAGCCGTGTCCAGTAGAGCCCCGGTACTTAACGCCACCTTTGTGTGTGGATGCTTCAGTCTCCGTGTATTCCGGGAGAAAGACACGATGGGCCCTGTATTGCTGACATCCCCATCCGGAATTACTACACACTTCGGAAACCGTCCTAACAAATGTCCGGGTGATCGGCAAACAAAGGATTCTACTTCTGGCTTTTCAGTGGCATTAAAGGTGAGGACTTGTGTTCACGGAGGCAGCACTTTATACACAACATCACCTCAGGAGCCGCGCAGGGACCGCGCACTGCGACTCTTTCAGAGCCACTCCGAGTGTTTCATCTCCCCCCCCATCCGCCACCCTCTTCTGTTCCCCGTAGGCATTAATCGCCGACTTACTCTAACTGATATCTACTAACGCAGTTAAATGGCAAGCAGTTAAACCGACTTACTGAGCAGTCCGATGACTGTAATGATGTAGCGAAAGTGATACTCGACTTTGAATAGTGTAAGTATCCGCTCCAAGTTACTAACCCCATCGCTGATGTCGGTGGGACATGAAGATGTCGCATGTACTGACAATGGTCCCAGGTAGATCGTCACTGCCAGTAGCTCAAGGTCCCCGCTCGCGTTTATACCTCACGAAATTATGATGTTGTTAATTACATTTCTCCCAGCTGCACATTAATTCGGCTACTTTAAACGAGTTGTGAAATAAAGTTTGTCTGGTTTTTTTTGGAATACCTCTTGAGATTGTCCCGAGATTATTTTGTACATCTGTCAACACCTGCTCAGCTTGTTTTTATCTAAGTTTTAAGTTTTCAACAGGGAACCTCACCAGGCAAGGATGCAAGGACGCCAACAAAGATCCTAGTCATAGAGTGTGGAGGCAGATCCTTCGGCTCAAATCGCCCGTGCTGACCATCACTGCTAGTCCCATTTCAAAAGTTTCAAGGGTATTTAATTGTCCGTGTAACAATTAAGGTACAGTGATATCCGTATTACCATACATCCACACTAAAAAAGCACAAGACATACAACTACATAAAAGTTAACATAAACATCCACTACAGCGGATTGCCCACATTCCTCACTGTGATGGACGGCAATAAAGTTCAAACTTCTTCCCTCTACTCTCGCGGTTGGGACAGTCAAACCTACCGATCGGGGCGATCGTAGCTCCCACGTCGGGGCGATCGAAGAACCTGCATTCGGGCGATCGAAGCACCCGCGTCGGGACGATCGAAGCCCCTGAGGCTTGGAGCTCTAGAAGTCGGTCTCTAATCAGAGACCTTGAGATCCGCGATGTTAAGTCCTGCAAGCTCCCGATGTTGGAGCTCCGAGTTCGGTCTCCCGCAAAGACCATCAACTCCTCGATGTTAGGCCGCAGTACGGACCGTTAAACGATACGTCGCATCTCCGTCGAGGTAAGAGATTAAAAACAAGTTTTGCCCAACACCCCCACCCCCCGCTTCCCACATAAGCAAGCTAAAGTACATTAAAACATACATTAACACATATTATTAAAACAACAAAGAAAGAAGGGTCCGTCAGACTGTTGGCGATGCAGCCATTGCTGGCACCATCCATTGGAGATTGGCTCATTTTTGGCCAATATCCTCTAAACCCTTCCTATCCATGTAACTGTCCAAAGGTTTTTTAGACTTTAGACTTGAGTGATACAGCGTGGAAACAGCCCTTTGGTCCACCAACCAGTCGACACCCCGTACACTAGCACAACCCTACACACTAGGGACAATTTACAATTTGATCAAAGCTAATTCATCTACAAACCTGTACGTCTTTGGAGTGTTGGAGGAAACCAGAGCACCCGGAGAAAACCCATGGGGTCACAGGGAGAATGTACAAATTCCATACAGATATTGAACCTGGCTCTTTGCCGCTGTAAGACGTGCCGCCCTCTTCTTAAATGTTGTTATAGTACCTACCTGACCTGTTGAGTGTCATACACATAGAGTCATAGAATCATGGCTCTGGGATATAGGCCCTTTGGTCCAACTCATCCATGCGGTCTACTATGCCCCTCCTAAGCTAGTCCCATTTTTTGTGCTTGACCCACATCACTCTAAAAATTCCCTCTAATCATTTAGCATCCATGCACCTGTCCAATGTATTTGAAATTAGTTACTGTACCTGTCCCAACCACATCCCCTGGCAACACATTCCATATACCCACCATTCCCTGAGTTAAAAGGTTGCCCCTCAGGTTCCTACTAAACCTTTCCCCTCTCGTCTTAAAACCCATGTTCTTGTTTACAAGAATAACCCCAGGAATGTGTGCGTTAACATATGATGAGCGTTTGACAGCACTGGGACTGTACTCACTGGAGTTTAGGAGAATGAAAGGGGGACCTCATTGAAAAGTACAGAAGAGTGAAAGGCTTGGATAGAGTGCGTGTGGAGAGGATGTTTCCACCAGTGGGAGAGCCTAGGACCAGGGGTTATAGCCTCAGAATTAAGGGATGTTACTTTAGGATGGAGACGAGGAGCAATTTCTTTCGTCCAAGGGCGGTAAATCTGTGGAGTTCTTTGCCACAGAAGGATGCGGAGGCCTTGTTAAGGGATATGTTTAAGACAGAGATAGACAGATTATTTATTAATACCGGTGACAGGGGTTATGGGGAGAAGGTAGGAGAATAGCTTTAGGAGGGATAGATAGATCAGCCACGAAGTAATGGCGGACTCGACTTGATGAGCCGAATGACCAATCCTGCTCCTAACACATATGAACCTCTGCCCTGTGGTTCTAGATTGCCCATCTGTTGGTAAAAGAGAGTAGGAAGGAGCTGCAGATGTTGGTTTTCGAAGGTAGACACACGCAGCCGAGGGACATGTTGCCGTGCTGCATTCCTCTCCGGAAATCACAAAGTACCGGTTAATCTGTGGATGTGTAGTCAAATGCACAGGGAACGGCAGACGCTGGAATCCCGAGTAAAACGCAAAGTGCTGGAGGGACTCAGCGGCTCAGGCAGCATCTCGGGAGGACAGACGACGTTTAGGATTGAGACCTTTCTTCTGACCGATACGAGTGGGGGGGGGGTGTAGGGGGTGGGGGGGGGATAGGGAAACTGGGTCGGGATAAATCGTAGTAAGTGATAGGTTGATGCAGGGGACGGCGATCTTTTTGGCAGGTTCGTGGAGTGAGTGGAAAGCTTAGGGATGAAAAGGAGATAACAGGTGTCACACAGGTAGAGGCGAGGTGGATTTGGATGTTCAGCCGCACAGTAGGATGGAGATGCAAGGTGGTCGGTGGGAGAAGAAAGAGGGGATGGAAATTAATGGGGACTAGAAGTCATCTTGAGATTGCTCCTGGTGGCATGTGCTTATGAGTATTGGACCCGGTAGATGGGATAGGTGTTTTCGTGGGCGAGGATTTGGTGCAGGGGCCGAAATTGCAGATTGGTCAACATTTGGATGTCTCCCGGGGCAGATGTGACCTGTACAACAGGGTTGGTATGGAGCTGAACTGGTGATGAACCAATGTCCCGGCGGGCAGTTCTGCCAGTGCCACTCTGGTGAGAATAAATTAGATTGTAAGGGGGACGGGATCCAATGCAGGAGTAGGGCAGCTGAGAAGCTTGAAGATGTTATGGAAGGAGATGGAAGCAAGTTCAGTCGAGGGGATATGCCGACGCTCGGTGAGGAACGAGGCAGGATTAAGTTGCTTTTATTTTAATGCAAGAAGCCTGGCGGGTCGGGCGGATGAAATCAGAGCGTGGGTAGGTTAGTTGAGTGTTACGTTGTGGCCGTAATGTTAATCTGGCTGCGGAAGGGACAGGACTGATATGTTGATACTCAAGGGCAGGGGTCTCCAAACTACGGCCATCGGGCCACATCCGGCCCGCCACGAGATTTAATCCGGCCCGTACCAAGTACAGCGCAGGACTGAGCGTGTGTCCGTTAGGCGTCGATTCGAGTCGGGGGCACGGCGGTCGGAGCTGCTCTTAGTGTTGTTACCGGGTCGATCCCTCGAATTGTCAGAGCCGAAAAATGTCAAGGCCGCCGTGAAGTACGAGTTGGGTGCAATCGGGGTGGGGGTGGGGGTTGTTCGGCTGCTGCGGTCAGAATGGGTCGGCGGCGCGTTACAGTGTGCGATCGTTCTTCTCTGACCGCTCTCTCTGCCCTCTCTCTCTGCCCTCTCTCTCTATGCCCTCTGTCTCTCTCCCCTCTCTGCCCTCTTTCACCCCCTCTCCCCCCCCTCTCTCTCTCTCTCTCTCTCTCTCTCTCTCTCTCTCTCTCTCTCTCTCTCTTTTTTTCTCTACCCTCTCTCTCTTTTCCGCCCCCTCTCCCCCTTGTCTCTCTCGCTCTGTCCCTCTCCGCTCTCCCTCTCCCCCTCTCTATCTCTCCCACCAATCTCCCCTCTCTACCTGCCGTCTCTCAGCCTTGTCTCTGCCCCCTCTCTCTCTGCCTCTCTCTCGCTGCCCCCCTCTCTCTCTATCTGTCCCTCTCTCTCTATCCTGTCTCTCTCTGCCCCCTCTCTCTGCCCTCGCTGCCTCTTTCTTTGCCCTCTCACTCGCTGCTCTCTCTCTTCCCTATCTCCCCGCCCTCTCTCTCTGCCCTCTTTCTCTGCCCTATCTCTGGCTCTCTTCTCTCTCTGCCCCCTCTCTCTCCCCTCTCGCTTCCCTCTCTCTCTGCCCTCTGTCCGCTCTCTCTCTTTCTCTCTCTCTCTCTCTCTCTCTCTCTCTCTCACTCTCTCTCTCTCTCTCTCTCTCTCTCTCTCTCTCTGTCTCTCTGTCTCTCTCTCTCTCTCTCTCTCTCTCTCTCTCTCTCTCTCTCTCTTTCTTTGTCTCTCTCTCTCTCTCTCTCTCTCGCTCTCGCTCTCGCTCTATCTCTTTCTCTATATTTCATTACATTTATAAAATTGACACGTTGTGCCAAATATATAATGTGGCCCTCATGCTGAAAAATGTGGAGTCCCCTGGACAAGGGTACAGGTGCGGGGTGGGAATTGTCTTTCCGATGAAGGAGAACTTCATGGCAAGTGTTGGAGATGTCATTATTGACGGTTCGTCCAGTCAGTCACAATAATCGGAGCTAGGAAAAAAGGGGAATGTTTGTCTTGTTTTATGGTTATATATTATATATATATATATATGGTTATATATTTTAGGTGTAATATAGGGCTGCAAGAAGGCCACGAGCATTAGAAGAACAAATATATATCCGGAGATTGGAGGCAGCTTTGAGACCAACAGTATTGTCAGAGAAGGGGGATAAAAACTTTCCCAAATAAAGACCGCGACGGCCCTAGGGCAAAGGGCTTAGATGAGGTGGAATTTATCAAACGTGTACAGGAAGGTATCCTTAAACGAAGCACGATTAGTAAAATTGCAGCCGACACCAAATAAGATGACACTAAATGTTCAGGAAGGAACTGCAGATGCTGGAAACATCGAAAGTAGACAAAAAATGCTGGAGAAACTAAGCGGGTTAGGCAGCATCTATGGAGAGAAGGAATTGGCGACGTTTCGGGTTGAGACCATTGCCGTCTGTCCCCGCGGCCATTTGGGGGGGATCGCCCCATGTGTGGGTCGGGGTCCGGTGGTGGTGCATCCCTGTCAGTGACACTGGGTGGGCGCAGGGACCAGACTGTAACCAACTCTGCTCCACCCTTTGTGTGTATGTTGCCAACCCACAGCCCGCCACAGCGCGGCCGCATGGGCGAGACGAGGCGGAGGGCGGCCGTGGCCGTGGGAGAGTGGGGGCTGTCCCCGGGACGCGCTCATTCGGCCGCTTACACATTGGTTCCCGGGATCAGAGTGCCCAGTCACCTATGGCATGTGTGGGCCCACCCTCACGTCTCCCCCGGCCAGTGATTTGAAGGACGCGGGGGTCTGGATCAATTGCTGACAAGTTCCGCCCACCCGGCGACGTTATTCCGTTATTTGGCTATTCGGCATTGCGGCGTTTAGGTGCGTTGGCTTCTAGGCATTATGGGCGTTTCGGTGATTTTGCGTTTCGGTATTGCGGCCTTTCGGTGAGTTCGCTTTTAGGCGTCCCGCCCTTTCGGGTAGTTGGCTTTTTGGCGTCCCGTCCTTTCGGGTAGTTGGCTTTTTGACGTCCCGTCCTTTCGGTTAGTTGGCTTTTAGCCGTCCCACCCTTTCGGTTAGTTGGCTTTTCGGCTTGTACGCTTGCGGCTATTTGGCTTTTCGGCTTCGTAATCTTTCAGTTATTTGGCTTTTTGGCGTATTTCCATTCGCTTTCCTCGTTTCCAATTCTTCGCTTCGGCGTCTCGTCCTTCGACGCCACTCCCGGGCATCATCTGCCTATATACCTAGCGGGCAATCTAGCTTTCGGACCATACATCTGGCTATCAACTTAACCAGCCAGCTAGCTTCATATTATGGAGGTCTGAATACCTGGCTACCTAGCTACCTGGGTAGCTTCTCCGGATATCCAGCAATTTGACTACCTAAACATCTAGCTTTCCAGCTATAGCTAGCCAGCTATCTATCTAGATATCTATCTCTCTAGCTATCTACCTAGCTGGTGAGCAATCTAGCTATAAAACGAATTACCAATTTTACCATGAAGTTAACTAGTTCGCTATCTGAATAGCGGGATAACCAGGTCTTGCTAACTAGCTACCGAGTATTCTATTCATCAAGCTAACTTGATATATTTTAGACTATCTAGCGACCAACTATGTGGCTATCTATCTATGTAACTATCGTGGTATCCTTCTATCCAGCTGCCTAGCTACCTAACTATCATGTTAACTATCGAATTATCTATCTATCTGGCTACCTACCTACCTGGCTATCTATCTTGGATAGACACAAACTGTTGCAGTAATTCAGCGGGACTGGCAGCATCTCTGGACAGAAGTAATAGATGACATTTCAGAATAGATGTCATTTCAGACATTTCAATAGAGGGTGGTTAACAGAAGGATCC
Source organism: Malacoraja senta (assembly GCA_038087875.1). NCBI lineage: Eukaryota > Metazoa > Chordata > Chondrichthyes > Rajiformes > Rajidae > Malacoraja > Malacoraja senta. The sequence goes on from JAXLNO010005963.1 coordinate 72,626, forward strand.
ATCATGCGGGGAAGACTGCACACGGACATACATTACCCGGGTTGAAACCTCAAAGGAGGCAGAGAATCTTAGTTGCTCTCCCATCCGGAGACCATTGAGACTGGATAGTTACAAACTCTAAAAAAGAAAAAAATGTGATACTTAAAACATAAATGCAATTCAAAACCCTCCGGTTCCTTCCATCATTTGCGAATCGCGTTAGATAAATTTGCATTGAATTGGGCGCTGCAATACAAGCGCTTCTTTGGAAAATCGAACAACGACCTCTGGCGGGACCCGTTGAAAAACCGAAAACGAGTGAGGAACCGGTTGAGTTCAGCCGTCCTGTTATTCCACTGCGGATCCGCTAGAGGGCTCACAGGCTCCATCAATCCATTCCGTCTTATTCCGGTTAATTTCAGACAAACGTTGCTCACTGCGTGACTGGCCGAGTGTCAGGACCCGTCCACTCACCGCGAATTTTCGGACGGTAAAAAATTCATCGTGTGCCGGGAAAGATCTTAGATCGACATCAACTCACCCACGTCAGTTTAGGACAAAACAGAGTGGGATACGTGGCAAGGACAACATTGCCATTGATCTTCTCCAGTACAGGTCGAGTTGCAGAATATTGGAGTTAAGGAACGTATACAACACCGAGTGAAGGCCATTCGGTCCCTCATGTACAAATAACTCAAATGAGAATCCACCCGATTCTACCTCCTAGCACAGGGCCGCTGCCCGGCACGTGATAGTTCCTCAATTGCACATCTCAGTGTTGTTCACATGTGATGGTTTTCCCGCCTCTCTTGTCTTCTCCGACCTACTGCTCCCATCCTATGTCGCTATGTGTCACGATTGTTTTCAAATTTTCAAAATATCCTCAATTGTTGAACTTTTTGCTCGATAAATACTTTTTCCATATTCTATGGAATATCTTAGAATTAAGTACAGCAGATTGTGAAGAGTGCGCGTAATGTGGGTGGGGTGGATACCGAATCTGCCTTACTTTCCCCATTAGACACATAAACACTATCTAAATGGCATCAAGTTTGGTACTATCTGAATGGCATCAAGTTGGGACAATGGGAAGTACAACCGGATCTGGGGGTCCTTGTACATCAATCTATGAAAGTAACATGCAGGTACAGCAGGCAGTGATGAAACCGAATGGCATGTTGGCCTTTATAACTAGAGTAATCGAATATAGGAGCAAAGAGGTCCTTATGTAGTTGCACAGACCTTAGTGAGCCCACACCTGGAGTATTGTGTGCAGTTTTGGTCCCCTAATTTGAGGAAGAACATTCTTGCTATTGAGGGAGTGCAGCGTAGGTTTACAAGGTTAATTCTCGGGATGGTGGGACTGTCATATGCTGAGATAATGGAGCAGCTGGGCTTGTACACTCTGGAGTTTAGAAGGATGAGAGGGGATTTCATTGAAACATATAAGATTGTTAAGGGCTTCGACGCGCTAGAGGCAGGAAACATGTTCCCGATGTTGGGGGGGGTTTAAGAATAAGGAGTATGCCATTTAGAACGGAGACGATTAACTTTTTCTCACAGAGAGTGGAGAGTCTGTGGAATTCTCTGCCCCAGAGGGCGGTGAAGGCAGGTTCTCTGGATGCTTTTAAGAGATAGTTAGATAGGGCTCTTAAAAATAGCGGAATCAGGGGATTATGGGGAGAAAGCAGGAACGGGGTACTGATTGGGGATGATCTGCCATGATCACATTGAATGGCGGTGCTGGCTCGAAGGGTCAAATGGCCTACTCCTGCACCTTTTGTCTATTGCCTATTGTCTATTGTCTATTGTCTATTGAGGCTTATGATGTGAGATCCGCACAGTTGCGCAGGTAGCCGTCCTGCTGCCTCACAGCGCCTAATATACGGGTTCGATCCTGGGCAAGGGTGGTGTTCCGTTGAAAATGAACTGCAGATGCTGGTTTAAAACGAAGGTAGACATTTAGGAAGGGTCTCGACCCGAAACGTCACCCATTCCTTCTCTCCATTGAAGCTGTCTGTCCCGCCGATTTACTCCACCTATTTGTGTCTATCAAGGGTACTGTTCCTTTTGCATTTGCATGTACTCCTTGTGTCCATCTCCAGTACTACTAAGTTGCTTTGCAACTTTGCTCTACGGAATGCTGTCTCCATTTAGAAAATCGTGTACACGTTTATTCCTTCTGTCAGGCAAGATCTCCCGTTATAAAAATCATGCTGACTTTGGCTATTTCGCAATGTGATTCCAAATGCCCAAACCTTCCCGCTTAAAAATGGATTCTAAATTGTTACCGTCCACTGAAGTCAGACTAGTCAGCCTATTATTTCCTTTCTTTTATCTCGCTCTCTTAATACACAGTAGTTATAGTCGCGAATTTCCAGTGCTCTTAAACCATTCCTGACTCCAGAGATTCATGAAAGATCACCACCAATGCTTCCTCCATCTCCACAAATACACTTTCAGAACCCATGGGCTTAGTCCATCATTTCCAAATGACCTATCCACCTTGGGACCTTTCAACTGCCAAACACGATCTTCGCAGTAACAGCGACTGCACTTACATCTGAATCGTTCGTCCCCCCTGAAATTCTGGCGTTGCTGGTGTCTTGCACTGTGAAGACTGACGCAAAACTCGTCTTCAGTTACTTAGCTCGAAAGCTAGATTGTTAGCTGGCAATATAGCTAGCTAGGAAGTTAGATAGCAAGATAGTTAGATAACTAGCTATCTATAAAATTAATCGTTAGGTAGGTAGCTAGTTAGCTGGGTGGCAAGCTACATTATATAGCAAGATAGCTAGCTATTTAGCAAGTATCCTGATTGCTAGCTGGATAGATAGCTAATTAGCAAACAAAACTGATAGCTAGATATTTATGTCGCGAGTTAGATTGATAGCTAGCTTGATAGTGACTTAGTTAGCTAGCTGCATAGTTGGTAGCTAGGTTGATAAATAAAGATAGCTAACTAGCTAGCTTGATGGATACATTCCTAGATAAGTAAATAGTTGGATAGGTAGATAACAGGATCTGGTTATCTCGGTGTCTGGATAGCTATCTAGCTACTTGATGGTCAAGTTTTTTAGATAGCTAGCCGGCTCGATAGCTAGATAACTCGTCAGCTTGTTAAATAGTCGGATATGTAGAGAGCTAGCCAGATAAGTAGCCAGATGCTCGATATTTAGATAGATACTCGATAAAGAGCTGTATAGGTCGATAGATATTTTTGCTCAGCTGGGTGGAGATACAAACATAGAAAGATTTTGGATGAATGGCAGAAGACAAAGAGTGGAATAACGTGTTTATTTTCTGGTTGGCCAGTAACTAGCGGGGTTCCACTGGGTTCGGTGTTCGGGTGGCTACTCTTCCCATTGATTAGCAATGATTTGGATGATGCATTTGATGGCTTTTTGTTCAAGTTTGCGGATGACCCGAAGATGCACGGAGCGGCAGATAGTTTAGTAGAAGCAGACAGACAGCACAAGGACTTGGACAGGTTGGGAGAGTGCGCAAAAAAGTGCGCTAATTGAATACAGCGCAGTAAACTGTGCGCTTATGCACTTTAGTAGTAGGATTAAAGGCTTGCACTATTTTCTAAAGGGTGAGAGGAATCAGAAATGGAAGGTGCAACGAGACTTGGAAATGATGGTGCATAATCCCTAAAAATGTTAATTTGCAAGTTCAATCGTTAGAAAGGAAATAGAAGACAGTTAGCATTCATTCCAAGAGTATTAAAATATAAAAACACACGGATGTAATGTTGGGGCTCTATAAGGCACTGCTCAGACCACATTTGGATTATCAAATCAGCAGTTTTGGGTGCCATATCTGTGTGATGTCCATGCGTCGGGGAGGGTTCAGAGGATGGCATTCGGTGTTTCCGATATCGCCTCCTGTACACCGGGAAGACGAAGCATAGAGATGGTGATCATTTCACCGATCTCTTGCACTCGGTAGCCGAAGTCTATCAGATCACTCGATTCCTAACGATTTTAACTCCCATTTCCATTCATAAAGTCACGTGATCGGAGCAGAATTAGGGCATTGCACCCTCTCCCCAAATCTACACCGCCATTCAAGATGCGAGATCTATTTCTCCCTCCTAACCCCATTCTCCTATTTTCTCTCCATAATCACTGACACCCACACAAATCATGAATCTATCTATCTCTGCCTTAAAAATATCAATTGACGTCCTTCACATCCTTCCGTGGCAAAGAATGCCACAGATTCACCCCCCTCTGATTTAATAAATATCCCCTCATCGTCATTTAATTCCGAGTCTATGACCTCTGGACCTAGTATCTCCCACTGGTGTAAGCATTCTCTCCACATCGACTGGACCCAATCCGTACTATCCATATTAACCTTTCTCTCTTGAAACACTTCCATTCACAGAGTGAGACCACACGCAAACTGGACGAACAGCATTCCTTATTCCTTTTCGATGTCTTACAACCGAACGGCATGCACATTGAATTCTCCTATTTAAGTCCCCGAATCCGAATCAATGCACAATCCACTTCCTTTCGAACAGTAAAAGTATCTGCACACATGGCCATGCACCAATCTCTGCCTCTGTTCCCCGGCTGTAGAGAGGGTCGTCGGTTAGAAGTGGTTCGCTGTTTGAGCTCGCTGAAGCAAGACATAGAGCACAGATCCGTCCAGCACATGATCAGGTCCTTTGATGCACAATGTTTCTGCCGAAAATGATGCCACGCTAAACTTAACCAATTTGCCTGCATGCGATCCATATCCCTCCACACATATAAATCCATGTGCCTATCTAAAACATATTAAATGCACCTATTACAACCATCTCCGCCGCCACTCCTATCAGCAATTTCTTGGCAACCACCATCGTCTTTTGTGAACAGCAACAATTGCCAGACATATATTTTACAATGTTCCCCTCTAACCTTGAAGCTATCCCGTCTGTGACATTTCCACTTTGGAAAATGGATACAGTCTACCCTATCTATACCTCTCACACTTGTATATACTTCCATCACGACTCCCCTCAGGCTCCGCAGTTCCAAAGAAGCAATGTTTATTTGCTCAACCTCTCCATGTAGCCACACATGCTAATCGGGGCAGGATTCCGGTAAGCATTTTCTGCACCCTCTTCAAACCCTCCACATTATTCCTGTAACGGGGAAACGAGAACTGCACACAATACCTCAAATGAGCTAAATTTAAAGAAGTGCCAACGTGTCCTCAGATGATTATGCTCAATGCGCAGACCGATTAAGGCAAACGTACCATATGTGTTTACGTCACTCTATGTATGTGGACCATAATATCGCTCTGTACATCAATGCTGTCTTACAACAAAGTGCCCTGCCATGAACTATATACCTCCCTCTTACATTGGACCACACAAAGCGCAACACCTCGCAATTGTGCAACACCTCGCAAGCTGTTATTTTGCCCTTCCGCTGGGCCTCTGAATCCCACGGTCAATGAGCTTAAACCGTTGTATATCCCGCAGTCAATGATTTTAAACCTCTGTTTCACCCGTAATCAATTGTCTTAAGCCGCTGAATAAACTGCACTGTATGTATTCATGTCCAAGTGACATTCAGAACTATTTCACCTTCTGGCTGCTGTTTTGTTTCTGTACCGGTTTTGGAAAAGTAACAAGTGTCGATGCCGGAAATCTGAAATATGAACAGACAATTCTGGTAACACTCTACAGGCGAGGCAGGATCTGTGCGATGACAAACTGTATCAACATTTCCGCTAAACCACTCCGCCGGAATGAGTGAGCGCTCTCAGCTCTTTATGATTTTTTCACAGAGTTTAAATAATTTTTGTACCTGTTTCTCAGAATGAATCACCGTTCTGTTCCTCATAAATGTTCACCATACAGAATAAAACTAAGTAGCGAGGGTGCTATGCCGATGGCGGGGAACCCGCTCACAGACTGATCCATTAGCCGAGACTATTGCTCACTCCCTAAATTCCCCACATTTCCCGAATGCGAAACAACCAGTGCCTCTGTGTCAAAGCGAAAATGAACGTATCCAGAGCTGACGCCCAAGAACAATACCCGAGCGCTCATTCAACAGACCGTAGACAACAGGTGCAGGAGTCGGCCAATCGGCCCTTCGACCCAGCACCGCCATTCAATGGAACCATGGCTGATCATCCACAATCAGTACCCGGTCCCTGCCTTCTCCCCATATCCCCTGACTACGCTCTCTTTAAGAGCCCTATCAATCTCTCTCTTGAAAATATCCAAAGAACCGGCCTCCACCGCCGTCTGAGGCAGCGAATTCCACAGGCTCACAGATGTCTCTGTAATAAAAGCGTTTATTCATCTGTGTTCTAAATGCCTTACAACTTATTCTTAAACTGTGCTCCCTGGTTCTGGACTCCCCCAAAAGCGGGAACATGTTTCCTGCCTCTAGCGTGTCCAAACCCTGAATAATTATATATGTTTCAATAAGATATCCTCTCATCCTTCTAAATTCCAGTGTATGCCAAGCCCAGCCGCTCCATTCTCTCAGCACAGACAGTCACGCCACCCCGGGAATTAACCGTGAACCTACGCTGCAATCCCTCAATAGCAAGAAAGTCCTTCGTCAAATTAGGGTACCAAAACTGCACACAATACTCCAGGTGTGGTCTCACTAGGGCCCTGTAAAATTGTCGTAGGACTTATTTGATCCTTTTCTGAACTCCTCTTGTTATGAAGGCCAACGTACCATTCGCTCTCTTCAATGCCTGCTGTACCTGCCTGCTTACTTTGATTGACTGACGAACAAAGACCCCCAGATCCCGTTTTACTTGTCCCAACTTGTCACCATTTTAGATAATAATCTGCCTTCCTGCTTTTGCTACCAAAGTGGATAACCTCACATTTGTCCATTTTAAAGCGCATCTGCCATGCATCTGCCCCCTCATCCAACCTTTCCAATTCACACTGCGTTCTCATAGCATCCACCTAACAGTTCACACTGCCACCGAGCTTTGTGTCATCTGCAAATTTGCCAATGTTGCTTTGAATCCCTTCATCTAAATTATCGATGTTTATTGTAAATAGCTGCGGTCCCAGAACCGAGCTTTGCGGCACCCCTCTAGTTTTGCCTGCCATTCTGAAAGGTACCCGTTAATCCCTATTCCTGTCTGCCAACCAATTTTCTATCCATGTCAGCACTCTACCCCTAATACTATGTGCTCTAATTTTGACCACCAATTTCCTTTGTGGGACCTTATGAAAACTATACTATTACCAAAACTCTCATCTAGACAATTTATGTTCTGCGATTTTCTTAAATTTGCACAAAAACGGCATCTTATATCGCTAGGATTTTTTCGCCACCTTAGTCACCATTCTCCTCTGTTCCAAACCAAGTTTAGTTCCCATCGGTGGAAGATTACAAAAGTTATCAAGGTTTATATATTCGTGAGATCAGCAGATTGGTCTTCATGCCTGCCAATCACAATGAAGGTAACGCCCCTCCGGCAGTCGCTGGAGAAAAAACCCGGAGGCGGGGCTGAGTCCGTGAGCACGTCCAGAAGACGCCCGTCCAGAAACCGCCCGTCCAGATGCCGCCCAGAATAAAGCTGAGACAGCGGAGTGTCGGCTGTGTTCCGAGGTCGGGGCGGGCTGCGTTCCGCGGTCGTTGGCGGGGGCGGGCTCTGTTCCTAGGGCGGTGACTGTAAGCGCGACAGGCGCTGGGGACGGGAGCAACTGAGTGAGTTCGGAGCCGGGGCCTGGAACAAGGAATGCGATCGGAGCCGGAGCCGGGGCCGGGAACCGGTGATCCCACACACACCGCTGCCACACCTCCCTCCATACAACCCATCCTCCCTACCCCCCTTCTCTACAACCCCCTGCCCTACACCCCTCCTCCTCTACACCCCGTTCCCTACACACGCCCTCCCCTACACACGCCCTCCACTACAACCCCCTCCCCTACACTCCCCCTTCCCCTACATCCCCTTCTCCACCACCACATCAACCCCATCCACACTTCCCCCTCACCCACACACCCCTCTCCGCTTCCCCGCTCCCCCACACCCCCCAACCGCACATCCCACTCCCCCACAACCCCTCCAACACCACCCCTCACTAACACCCCCCTCCCCACACCCACCATCCCGCACATCCGCCCTCCATATACACTCCCACTCCCCCACACCCACAGCCCACACCCAACGCACCTCTTAACCCACACTCCTCGCTACCACCTACACCCCTCCCATTCACACGGGATGCCTGGCCCCCTACGCAACCATTTTGGGAATTCAAGGCAGAACCTACACAGTAAATGGTAGGCCCCTGGGTAGTGTTGTAGAGCAGAGGGATCTAGGGTAACAGGTGCATGGTTACTTGAAGGTCGAGTCGCAGGTAGATACGATGGTCAAAAAGGCTTTTTGCACCTTGGCCTTCATCGGTCAGCATATTGAGTATAGAAGTTGAGAGGTAATGTTGCAGTTGTATAAGACGTTGGTGAGACCGCATTTAGAATATTGTGTTCGACTTCCGGTAGCGTCATGGAACATTGAGGACGCTGCAGTGAGCTTTACTCCCGTAAAAATTATCAAAAAGCCGTTTTAAAGTTAAAAATAACTCAACGGAGCTGCTTGGTTTGCATAAGGAAAACATCATTAGATAACGGACTTTTAAATGAGCAAGAGGACTTGTTCACGCGCACCAAAAAAACCCACTATAAGCCTCCAGCTGAAAAGTGTTTTGGATACTCTGCAAACAACTGAAGAAGGTTCTGAGGAGGAGCCCGATAGCCAAGGAGTTGTGCTGGAAATGGCTACAAAAGGAGGAAAGAAAGAGCTGGAGGTAAAGGAAATGTTTGTAGAAATTACTACTACAATTAAGAGTATGGAGAATAATATGGAAATATTTTCTCATAAAATTGATGGTGCCTGTGATGAGTTAAAGGAGCTGAAGAAGCAACATAATGAGTTTGATAAAAAACTTAACTCAGAAATTGTTAGAGTCGAAAAGGATTATAATAAGAAGCTTTCTGGTGTAAATGCTAAGATGGACAACATTGACGAGAGAATGGAAGAGATGGAAAGTGATATGAAAGAGATGATCATGGAAATAAACAGTCTGAAAAAATCAAAGAAAGATGAAGCAGAAAAGCTGGCAAGAATGACTGACAAATGTTTGGACTTGGAAGCGAGAGCGAGAAGGCAGAATTTGAGAATCGTTGGAGTAAGAGAAGGACGAGAAGAACATGTATCTCAAACACGTACTTTCGTTACTGAATTACTCAAAGAGGTTGTGAAACTGCCGGGAGAACTAAGAATAGATACTGTTCAACGAGTTGGACGTGTCTCAAGAGGCATAAATGCTGCTCCAAGACAGATAATTGTGAAATTTCTTGATATTTCTTCAGTGGAAACTATACTGAAGAAGATTGTTCATGGTGAAAATTTGATATATCGTGGGGAAAAGATCCGATTTTTCCGTGATTATCCTCCAGAGATTGTCCAGAGAATGAACCTGTTTACACCGACAAGAAACATATTGAGGGGTATTTCTAAAGTCAGATATGGTATTGTTTTTCCTGCAAAAATGAAAATTACTTATAAGGAAATTGAGCGCTCATTTACGGACCCAGAAAAAGCATTTAAATATGCAGAAGATATCATGAGGAAAGCATCGGAAACATCAGAAGAAGACGACTAAAGGAATGAACATGGAACTTTTTAATTTCTAAGATGGAGCTGGAACTGGCGAATTTCTCAGACAGCTACTGAGCTTATCTGTCTGGAATGTATTGGACAATATTGTTTAACCTTGAATGAAAAGCTCTCGTACAAAGAACGAGATAACATGAGTATTTAACTATTATATGCTAATTACAATTAACTAACTAACTTTAACAAAACTAATGTGAGTGTGTGTAGCAAATATGAATAATTTTGAATAAGCCATTGCTTATAAATTGTAATTAACCAAAATGTCTATAACATTACTAACATTTTCTTTCTTTCTTTTTGAGTGGGAACGCAACATAAACTTGGAAAAAAATCCAGGAATGAGGTTAACCCCTCGGTACCTGCTTGTAGGGTAGCTGGCTAGATAAATTGGTACAGTACAAATACTTATAGAAATGAGAATAGGTTGTGGTTTATATTTGGATTTGGGGTTTAATTACATTAATTTTTTCTTCTTTTTTTAACTCTTTAATATTTATCTTTGCATATTTTTGTTATTATTATTATTATTATTACTAATTTTTTTTTAAATTATTTTTTTGGGGGGCATTTTACTAACGCTAGTTTGATAAAGTTATACAAGAATAAACGAGACGGTTTGTAGTTTTTTTTTACGAGGTGTTAATAAGGGATTGGGGCTCACTGTAAAATAACATCAACGGAAGTCTATAATCTTTCGCCAACTTAGGTGGCTATTTGTCTTTAAGGTACCTGCTTTTAGATACCTTAATTTCACTTTTTTTTAAAAATCACTTAATTAATTGTAAATCACAACTTTTCTTGCTTTAACTAAGGCACTTTTGGAGATGGAGATGTAATGTAAACTTAAAAATTTGGAAGGACCACCCAACGTCCAGAACACGGAGGTATTTGTTTGCACCATATGTTTCAAGAACATTACTTTGATATACAATGCAGGACGATAGGCAAATAAAGAATGGAGGAATCACATTCTGTAGTTGGAATATATGGGGTGCCAATGTACCAATAAAGAGGGGTAAATTTTTTGCTCACCTAAAATCTTTGAAAAGCGACATAATCTACTTGCAAGAAACTCACATGAAACAGGAAACACAAATGAGATTAAAGGCGAAGTGGATAGGCCAAACATATTATTCGTCATTTACTTCTAAATCTAGAGGTACGGCTATTCTTATTCGAAAAGGTATACCGTTCAAATTAAAGAATACTATATCAGATAAAGAGGGAAGGTATATTATAGTTTCGGGAGAAATTTATGCTACCCCAATAACTATGGTAAATATTTACGCTCCGAATTTTGATAACCCTCAATTTTTTGAGAAAATTATAGATATAATACTGGAGTTTAATTATCAAAATGTCATAATAGGAGGGGATTTCAACTGTGTTTTAGATCCTTACTTAGACAAATCAGCAAAACAAAGAAGGAGTAATACAAAATCTAAGACTAGTGAATTTCTAAATACATATATAAAAAATACTAACATAACAGATGTATGGAGATCTGCTAACCCAGCAGGAAGGGAATACTCGTTTTACTCTTCGGTACATAAAACATACTCAAGAATTGATTATTTTTTAGTGGATAGGAAATTAATGCCATATATAATTAACCCAACTTACCATATTAGTAGTATTTCTGATCACTCTCCGTTAACTTTTTTAGTAAAATTTGAAGGAATGCCGGGAAAGATTTTTTTTTGGAGGTTTAACACATATATATTAAATGACTTACAGGGTTATCAATATTTGAAACAACAAATGATATCATTTTTTGAGATAAATGATACACCAGGTACCTCACCTTCTTTAATATGGGAAACTTTTAAAGCATTTATTAGAGGAATTATAATTTCATATGACATTTTTCAAAATAAGAAGAATAAAACTGAACAGATGCTGTTAGAACAAGAAATAAGACAGTTAGAGTTAGATAATGCTAAAGATCCCACTATAGATAAACATAATAAGATAATACTACTGAAATTTAAACTTAACCGAATTCTCTCGGCAAGAGTAATAAGATTATTCCAAATTACAAAACAGGAACATTTTGAGTTTGGTGACAAACCACATAAGCTGTTAGCGCGTCAATTGAAAAAACAGGAAAAGGAAAATACTATAAATAAAATTAAATCCGAGAATGGTGAATTACTAACACTACCTAAAGATATCAATAAAAGATTTGTTCAATTTTATCAGAATTTATACACATCAAAAACCAAAACAGAAGATAGTAAAATTACAAATTTTTTAGATAAATGTAATCTACCAAAACTTGACCTTTTGGAACAAGAAGAACTAGGAGCGCAAATTACAATCGAAGAAATAGGTGAAACAATAAAATTGCTGAAAAATGGTAAGACACCGGGACCAGATGGTTTTAGTAATGAATTTTATAAAAAGTTTCATGAGATAACGACCCCCTATCTATTTAATTTATATACTCACGTTTTTAAAGAAAATAAATTACCTGAACCATTAGCAGAATCAACTATTACGCTTATTCCAAAGAAAGATAAAGATCTAGAGGAACCGGGCTCATATAGAGCTATATCACTTTTAAATACCGACCAGAAAATTCTAGCAAAGACTTTAGCTAGAAGACTAAGCAAATATATTAGTAAATTGATAAACCCTGATCAAACGGGGTTTATACCCAAAAGATATTCATTTAATAATTTGAGACGCCTGTTTAATATAATGTACTCACATAAAAAGGAAGAAAAAGACAGCAATTATTCCTTTGGACGCAGAGAAAGCATTTGATCAGGTAGAATGGCAGTATTTATACACAGTATTACAAAAAAATAATATGGGAGAGAATTTTAATGCATGGGTGAAATTATTATATGATAAACAGATGGCAAGAATATTAACTAACAGCATGTTATCTCAAAAATTTCAATTATCAAGGGGTAATAGGCAGGGATGTGCTTTATCACCCCTGCTATTTGCCCTTATGATAGAACCTCTGGCTGAAAGTATAAGAAGCCATCCGAATATTCAGGGTTATAATACTAGGGACTCAAATAATAAAATGTCATTGTATGCAGACGATATTTTGTTATATATAACAAATTCACAAACGAGCATACCAAATTTATTAAATTTAATAGAGGAATTTGGGTCCTTTTCAGGATATAGAATAAACTGGAACAAAAGTGAAATTATGACGTTAAAACCTCAAGAATCCACACACTTATTGAAATTCCCCTTTAAAATAGCAACAGAAAAATTCAAATATCTGGGTATACAGATTACTAGAAAACATAAAGCTTTATTCAATGCTAATTTTATACCCTTAATAAATAAACTTAATATAATGATAACATTTTGGAAAACACTCCCTTTATCATTAATAGGCAGAATAAATGCTATTAAAATGAGCTTCTTACCACAGTTATTATACCTATTTCAATCTATACCAGTATATGTACCAAAATATTTTTTTTCTAAACTGAACGCTAATATTACTAATTTTGTTTGGGATTACAAATCACAGAATTAAAAAAGAACACTTATGTAAACCAAAAGATGTCGGGGGACTTTCACTCCCTAATTTTTTGTATTACTATTGGGCAATACATATTAAGAATATAATTTACTGGTTGGATAGTTCAACTCAACAGACAGAATGGATAAAAATGGAGAAAGAGTATTGTTATCCTTGTAATATAGGAACAATCCTCTTCTCCCCGAAAAAAATGAACAATACAATATATAAGTAAAACCCAATTATACAAGATACAATAAGAATATGGAAACAAATAAAACTATCCTTAAAATTAAGAAACCTATCATTGTTAACACCGATAGCGAATAATCCTTTATTTAAACCATCTATGATGGATAAAATATATAATCAATGGGAAAGTTTAGGAATTAAAAGGATCGGGGATATGTATGAAATGGGAGATTTATTATCATTTCAACAATTACAATTAAAATTTAAACTGAAAAACACTCATTATTTTAAATATTTTCAGATTTGTAATTTTTTGAAGACATACATACAGGGATATCAAAAAATAACTCCTGATTTACTAGAAGAAGTAATGAATATAAAAGCTGATACACAAAAATTAATAGCATATTTATATAATAGTATCTTAAATATAGATTTACCTGTGACCGAGGTAATTAGAGAAGAGTGGGAACGGGAATTATTGATAAAACTTACGAAGGCTACATGGGAAAAGTATTTGACATACATTCACAAGTGTTCGATTAACGCAAGACATAATCTAATCCAATTTAAAATTTTACATAGATTATATTACTCAAAAACAAGATTAAATAAATTTTATCCAAATATATCGCCCATTTGCGATAAATGTTTAACCCAAGAAGCAACTATAACACACTCTTTTGTTTCTTGTATAAAACTTCATGGATTTTGGAGTGATATTTTCGAAATATTTACAAAACTATTTAAGACAAAAATGGAACCCAATAATGAATTGATTATATTTGGGGTAATGGAAGACGGGAACAAATTGAGCTCATCTCAAAAGTCAATTTTTAATTATGGTTTAATAATAGCAAAAAAATTAATATAGAAATTTTGGAAAAATACACCAATACCAACGCTCAAAATGTGGATTGCAAGTATGTTGGATACCGCACATCTTAAGGAAATGCGATTCCTCCTAATAGATAAATTTGACCAATTCATAACGAGTTGGTCTCCATTTGTCGTCTTTTTGGAAACGTATGGTGCAAAACAGGTGTAAAAGCTAATCCGTGACTGCGGATGGTCAAGATTATAAATGATCTCCTTCTATTTTCTTTTCTTCTTTTCTTTTCTTTTATTCTCTTTCTTCTATTTTCTATGTCTCAACTTTCTCATTTCATTCTTTATTTTTCTTTTTCACACACTATATATCTCACATTTTTCTATTTTTCATTATCTAACTTTTTTCTTTTTCTTCTTTATTTCAATTTGTTTTTTAAATAAGCTGTACATAAAAGGTATTATGAAAATATGATTGTATACAATTGTACTTACTTCTAATAAAATAAAAAATAAATTAAAAAAAGATTATTGTGTTCAGTTCTGTGAACCGTGTTATAGGAAAGATATTGTCAAGCTTGAAAGGGTTCAGCGAAGCTTTACGAGGATGTTGCCAGGACTAGAGGGTGTGAGGTATATGGAGAGGTTGAGTAGTTTGGGTCTATTCCAAGGATCGCAGGGGGATGAGGGGAGATCTTATAGATATATACAACGTCATGAGAGGAATAGATTGGGTAGATGCGCAGTCTTTTTCCCAGAGTAGGGGAATCGAGGACCGCAGGAGAGGTTCAAGGTGAAGGGCAAAAGATTTAATAGGAATCCGAGGGGTAACTTTAACACACAAAGGAATGTATGGAGCAAGTAGCCAGTGGAGCTAGTTGATGCTGGGACTAATCCAACGTTCAAGTTCAAGTTCACATTTATTGTCATAAGCACCAATAGGTACAGTGAGATTTGAGTTACCATAAAGCCATACAAATAAAAAGAACACAATACACAATAGAGTTTAACATAAACACCCCCCCCCCCACACAGCGGAATCAACGTTTCCCACTGTGAGAGAAGGCAATAAAGTTTAGTCATCTTCCTCTTTGTTCACCAGTGGTCGGGGCCTTTGAACCCTCCGCAGTCGCCGCTAAGGACGGCCCGATGTACAGGCCCTCTCGCCGGAATGATCGAAACTCCGGAGTCGGAACGGAGGAACACTGCAGCTTTGATTATCCGAATCGGCCGCTTCTTACCGGAGACCGCGGCTTCCGAAGTCCACATGCCGTGCAGGACGGAGCTCTAAAACTGGTGATCCTTCGGAAAAGATCCCAGGCCTCCGCGGTGTTAAAGTCAGCGTCGCGCCCGCGGCTAGAAGCTCCGCAAACTACAGCCACACGATGTTAAAGTGAGCAGGCCCAACACTTCGGAGCTCCAACACTGGCGATCCCCGGCAAGGTATCGCCCCGCTCCGCGACGGCAATTCACCGCTGCGCCTGCTGCTGATGCTCTAGGGCGTTCTCCGGTAGGAAAGGCCGCGCTAATCCAGTTGGTAGGCCGTGAGGGGGCGGGGGTGGGGGGTGGGGAGGGTGTGGGGGTGGGGGGTGGGGGGGGGGCGAAGATGCGACAGAGAAAAGACGCATTTCCGTCCAGGTAAGTGACCGAGAAACGGTTTCCCCCTATCCCCCCCACCACCCCTTACATAAGACATACTACGAAACATTAAAACATCCATTTAGACACTGGAAATAACAAAAAGGTTGAAAGGACTGACTGCTGCTGGCGAGGCAGCCTCTGCGGTGGCGCCACCCGATGGAGAAACAGTTTGACAGGTACATGGATAGGATAGGTTTGGAGGGATATGTACTAGTGTAGGTGGGACATTTTTGGCCGGTGTGGGCGAGTTGGGCCGAAGGACCAGTTCCCACACTGTATCACCCAATGGCTCTTTGACATGAGTTCTGTGATTAGTTCAGTTTAGCTTAGAGATACAGCGCGGAAACAGGCCATTCGGCCCACCGAGCATGCGCTGACCAGCGATCCCCGCACAGAACGCTATCCTGCACAGTATCCCCACGTTATTTGTCCCGCCAAATTACTCCCAAGCCTATTAATCTACGTCTTTGGGGTGCGGGAGGAAACCGAAGATCTTGATGAAAACCCACGCAGGTCGCGGTGAGAACGTACAAACTCGAAACAGATAGCACCCGTGGTCGGGATCAAACCCGGGTCTCCGGGCACCAACTCTACCGCTGCACCGCCCTACGGTAACCCACGCCGTCCATCGATCACCCATTCACACTAGCTCTATGTTATCTCATGCCGACCACCGATCATCCCTACACATCAGTTCAGTGTTTTCCCATTTTCTAAACCACTCCCTACACAGAAGTGGGCAATACAGAGGGCCAATTAATCTATAGCACCGCACGTCTTTGGGACGTGGGAGGAAACCGGAGTACCGCGAGGAAACCCACACGGATCACAGGGAGAACGTGCAAACTCTGCACAGCCGGCACCTGAGGTCAGGAGCGACCCCGGGTCTCTGGCGTGCGAGGCAGCAGCTCCACCCGCTGCACCGGTGTGCACAGAGGGAGAAGTTGGTTACGCTGGTACTCTTCTCTTCGGGGAGTTGTATCTGTGGAGGTGACCTTATTGAGCTGTAGATAATCCCGAGGGGCATAGAAACATAGAAAAATAGAAAATAGGTGAAGATCTGGGCCTTTCGGACCCTCGTGCCAGAACCCCGTTCCTGCTTTCTCCCCTTATCCCTTGATTCCGTTAGTCCTAAGAGGTATATCTGACTCTCTCTTGAAAACATCCAGCGAATTGACTTCCATCGCCTTCTGTGGCAGAGAATTCCACAGATTCACAACTCTCTGGGTGAAAAAGTTTTACCTCCTTCATAAAGTGGACGCTCACAGACGTATTCCTAGGGTAGAGAATACTAAAATGACAGGGCATCGGCATCAGGTGAGATGGGCCAGATTTAAGAGAGAGCTTCTTCAGAGTGTAGTCCGTATCTGGAGCGAGCAGCCAGATGAACATAGAAGCAGGTGGGTCTAGGCAGGTAGTTAGGTGGGACCAGTGTAGGTGGGACATGTTGGCCGGTAGGGGCAAGTTGGGCCGAAGGGCCTGTCTCCACGCCGTATCACTCTATGACTCTATGAATCCAAGAGGACACAATTATGACTTTCAAAATACATTTGGATAGATACATGGATCGGGTAAGGGGTTAGAGGGAGATGACCCAACCGCAGGCAAGCGGGACTAGCCAAGTGTACCAACTTGGTCAGCATGGACAAAGTGGGCCGAAGGGGGCTGTGTCCGTGTTGTACAGTTCTATGACATTTACGGCGTGATCCCTATGATGGTGTGTTTTAAGTGACGAGATTAAGCAGCGTCTCTTGTTCTGTAGAAGGCAGTAGGAATAAACTCAGCCTTTAACCTTGGTCAAGCCCCATCAGGGCGGCACGGTGGCGCAACGGGTAGAGTTGCAGGCTCACAGCGCCAGAGACGCGGGTACGATAATGACTTCGGGTGCTTGTTTGAACGGAGTTTGTACGTTCTCCCCGTGACCTGCGTGTGTTTCCTCCGGGTGTTTCCCACACGTCAAAGACGTGCAAGTTTGCAGATTAATTGGCTTGGTATGAATGTAAAGATGTCCCAGGTGTGCGTAGAGTAGTGCTAGTGTGCGGGGATCACTGGTCGGTGCGGATTCGGTGGACCGAAGTGCCTGTTTCCGTGCTGTATCTCTAAATTAAACTAAACTAGAGTCATAGAGTGATACGGTGTGGAAACAGGCCCTTCGGCCCAACTTGCCCACACCGGCCAACATATCCCAGCTATACTAGTTCCACCTGCGTGCGCTTGGTCCATATCCTTCCAAACCTGTCCTATCCATGTACCTGTCCAACTGTTTCTTAAACTTTGGGATAGTCCCAGTCTCAACTACCTCCTCTGGCAGCTTGTTCCATAAACCCACCAACCATTGTGCGAAAAGGTTATCCTTCAGAGCTCCAGTGGATTTTGAAGCAACAGCAACAAAGATAAGCAGGAGAAAGCATTGATTGGCTCTAGCCCGAGTGGGTGGAGAGTTAGAAGTGAGTCAGAGGGGGAAACAGTGTAAAACTGAGGGATTTGGTTTGTACATTGGTAAATTAGACAATCTATCAGTCAATATAAGCAGGACGGCTCTTAGGGAGCGGCAATGAGCGAGCGGCATTGTGAGGGAAGTGACTTGTGAGAAAAGTGAGAGGGAGGAGCTACACCCGAGCGGTAGGAGATAAAGAGGAGCACGGGGCTTGGTTCTACAGAGGCCCGAGAGCCGTTGGAGCGGTCGCAGAGGGAGGAGCTACACCCGAGCGGTAGGAGATAAAGACGAGCGCGGGGCTTGAATCTGCAACGTTCCAAGTTCCACTTCAAAAACAAGTGGGTTTGAGGAAGCCGCTGATTGGTGGAAGCAGACAAAAGGGAGCAGGTGATTGGGAGTCAGATCCTTGCTGATTGTACTGTATTGTAGCAGTTTGTTTTGTATTGTATCCAGGGTAAGGGGGGTATGAGGGCCAGGGCAGTTTACTGTTCTGGATGTCAGATGTGGGAAGTCATGGAGTCTGATAGCCCTCCAGACGTCCACATCTACGCCAGGTGTATCGAGATGGGGCTCCTAATGGACCGTATTAAGAACCTGGAGCAGCAGCTCGATGACCTACGTCTGGTCAGGGAGAGCGAGGAAGTCATTGAGAAGAGTTACAGGGATGTGGTCACTCCAACACCACAGGAGGCAGGCAAGTGGATCACGGTTGGGAGAGGCAAGGGGCACAGGCAGGGACTAGAGAGTACCCCGGTGGCTGTACACCTTGACAATAAGTACTCCTGTTTGAGCACTGTTGGGGTGGACAGCCTACCTGGGGGTAGCGACAGCGGCCGGGCCTCCGGTATAAAGACCGGCCCTGTTGCTCAGAAGGGTAAGGAAAAGAAGAGGAGGGCAATACTAATAGGGGACTATAATTAGGGGGTCAGACAGGCGATTCTGTGGACGCAGTCGGGAGACCCGGATGGTAGTTTGCCTCCCTGGTGCCAGGGTCTGTGATGTGTCTCAACGTGTCCAAGAAATCCTGAAAGGGCAGGGAGAGGAGCCCGAGGTCGTGGTACATATAGGTACCAATGACATAGGTAAAAAAAGAGAAGAGGTCCTGAAAGGAGAATTTAGGGAGATAGGAGGGGAGTTAAAGAGAAGGACAGCAAAGGTAACAATCTCGGGATTACTGCCTGTGCCACGCGACAGTGAGAGTAGGAATGGAGCGAGGTGGAGGATAAATGCGTGGCTGAAGGACTGGTGGAGAAGGCAGGGATTCACATGTCTGGATCATTGGGACCTATTTTGTGGAAGGTTCGACCTGTACAAAAAGGATGGGTTGCACTTGAACCTGAGGGGGACCGATATCCTGGCGTGGAGATCTGCAAAGGCTACTGGGGAGACTTTAAACTAGAATGGTTGGGGGGAGGGACTCAAATAGAGAATGCTATTAGACAGTGTGTGAGGCAGGAGGCAGAGAAGGAAAGCCCTCAGACCTAACATGTAGGGGGGAAAGAAGTAAACAATAATAAACAGAGAATAAGAGGTGGTGGGGTTCTTAAATGGGTGAGCAGAGAAACAGAGGGGTGTAAAATGCGGGCGGAAGCAATAGGTAGCAAGGTGAAAAGTAAAAGTGGCAGGCAGACACATCCAGGGCAAAAATCAAAAATAGCCACTTTTCAACATAATTGAATAAGGGGTAAGAGCGTTGCAAAAACAAGCCTGAAGGCTTTGTGTCTCAATGCAAGGAGCATTCGTAATAAGGTGGATGAGTTGAACGTGCAGATAGCAATTAATGATTATGATATAGTTGGGATCACGGAGACATGGCTCCAGGGTGACCAAGGCTGGGAGATGAACATCCAGGGATATTCAATATTCAGGAGGGATAGAGAGAAAGGAAAAGGAGGTGGGGTAGCGTTGCTGGTTAGAGAGGAGATTAATGCAGTGGAAAGGAAGGACATTAGCTTGGAGGATGTGGAATCGGTATGGGTAGAGCTGCGAAACACTAAGGGGCAGGAAACGCTGGTGGGTGTTGTGTACAGGCCACCTAGCAGTAGTAGTGAAGTTGGGGATGGCATCAAACAGGAAATTAGAAATGCGTGCAACAAAGGCAAAACAGTTATAATGGGTGACCTCAATCTACATATAGATTGGGTGAATCAAATTGGCAGGGGTGCTGAGGAAGAGGATTTCTTGGAATGTATGCGGGATAGTTATCTAAACCAACATGTAGAGGAACCAACGAGAGAGCAGGCTATTCTAGACTGGGTATTGAGTAATGAGGAAGGGTTAGTTAGCAGTCTTGTTGTGCATGCCCCCTTGGGCAAGAGTGACCATAATATGGTTGAGTTCTTCATTAGGATGGAGAGTGACATTGTTAATTCAGAAACAACGGTTCTGAACTTAAAGAAAGCTAACTTTGAGGGTATGAGACGTGAATTGGCCAAGATTGACTGGCAATTAGTTCTAAAAGGGTTGACGTTGGATATGCAATGGAAGGCATTTAAAGACTGCATGGATGAACTACAAAAAATGTTCATCCCAGTTTGGCAAAAGAATAAATCAGGGAAGGTAGTGCATCCGTGCATAACAAGGGAAATCAGGGATAGTATCAAAGCAAAAGATGATGCGTACAAATTAGCCAGAAAAAGCAGCATACCAGAGGACTGGGAGAAATTCAGAGACAAGCAGAGGAGGACAAAGGGCTTAATTAGGAAAGGGAAAATAGATTATGAAAGGAAACTGGCAGGGAACATAAAACTGACTGCAAACGTTTTTATAGATATGTGAAGAGAAAGAGATTAGTTAAAACAAATGTAGGTCCCTTGCAGTCAGAAACAGGTGAATTGATCATGGGGAACAAGGATATGGCGGACCAATTGAATAACTACTTTGGTTCCGTCTTCACTAAGGAAGACATAAATAATCTGCCGGAATTAGCAGGGGGCCGCGGGTCAAAGGAGATGGAGGAACTGAGTGAAATCCAGGTTAGTCGGGAAGTGGTGTTGGGTAAATTGAATGGATTAAAGGCCGATAAATCACCAGGGCCAGATAGGCTGCATCCCAGAGTACTTAAGGAAGTAGCTCCAGAAATAGTGGATGCATCAGTGATAATTTTTCAAAACTCTTTAGATTCTGGAGTAGTTCCTGAGGATTGGAGGGTAGCAAACGTAACCCCATTTTTTAAGAAGGGAGGGAGAGAGAAAACGGGGAATTACAGACCAGTTAGTCTAACATCGGTAGTGGGGAAACTGCTAGAGTCAGTTATTAAAGATGGGATAGCAGCACCTTTGGAAAGTGGTGAAATCATTGGACAAAGTCAGCATGGATTTACGAAAGGTAAATCGTGTCTGACGAATATTATAGAATTTTTCGAGGATGTAACTAGTAGAGTGGATACGGGAGAACCAGTGCATGTGTTGTATCTGGACTTTCAGAAGGCTTTCGACAAGGTACCACATAAGAGATTAGTATACAAACTTAAAGCACACGGTATTGGGGGTTCAGTATTGATGTGGATAGAGAACTGGCTTGCAAACAGGAAGCAAAGAGTAGGAGTAAACGGGTCCTTTTCACAATGGCAGGCAGTGACTAGTGGGGTACCGCAAGGCTCAGTGCTGGGACCCCAGCTATTTACAATTTATATTAATGATCTGGACGAGGGAATTGAAAGCAACATCTCCAAGTTTGCGGATGACACTAAGCTGGGGGGCAGTGTTAGCTGTGAGGAGGATGCTAGGAGACTGCAAGGTGACTTGGATAGGCTGGGTGACTGGGCAAATGTTTGGCAGATGCAGTATAATGTGGATAAATGTGAGGTTATCCACTTTGGTGGCAAAAACGGGAAGGCAGACTATTATCTAAATGGTGCGCGATTAGGAAATGGGGAGATGCAGCGAGACCTGGGTGTCATGGTACACCAGTCATTGAAAGTAGGCATGCAGGTGCAGCAGGCAGTGAAGAAAGCGAATGGTATGTTGGCCTTCATAGCAAGAGGATTTGAGTATAGGAGCAGGGAGGTTCTACCGCAGTTGTACAGGGTCTTGGTGAGACCAGACCTGGAGTATTGCATACAGTTTTGGTCTCCAAATCTGAGGAAGGACATTATAGCCATAGAGGGAGTGCAGAGAAGGTTCACCAGACTGATTCCTGGGATGTCAGGACTTTCATATGAAGAAAGACTGGATAGACTTGGCTTATACTCGCTAGAATTTAGGAGATTTAGAGGGGATCTTATAGAAACGTACAAAATTCTTATGGGGTTGGAGAGGCTAGATGCAGGAAGATTGTTACCGATGTTGGGGAAGTCCAGGACAAGGGGTCACAGCTTAAGGATAAGGGGGAAATCCTTTAAGACCGAGATGAGCAAAAACGTTTTCACACAGAGAGTGGTGAATCTCTGGAACTCTCTGCCACAGAGGGTAGTTGAGGCCAGTTCATTGGCTATATTTAAGAGGGAGTTAGATGTGGCCCTTGTGGCTAAGGGGATCAGGGGGTATGGAGAGAAGGCAGGTACGGGATATAGAGTTGGATGATCAGCCATGATCATATTGAATGGCGGTGCAGGCTCGAACGGCCGAATGGCCTACTCCTGCACCTATTTTCTATGTATCTATGTATCTATGAGTCTTTGGCTCGAGAGTCTTCGGCGAAGAGGCTGAGGAGAGGAGGCTACGCAAAACGCTGGAGAGGGAGAGACGAAACAAGGAGATGTCAGGCAAACTGATTCAGTGTGATGCTTGCAGTATGTGGGAGGTCAAGGACACTGCTGTTGCCTCTGGCTGCTACAAATGTGAGAAGTGCATCCAGGTACAGCTCCTGAAGGACCGTGTTGGGGAACTGGAGAAGCAAGTGGATGACCTCAGGATCTTCCGTGAGACTGAGTCGTTCCTCGACAAGTCCTACAGTAAGATTGTTACACCTAAGGTACTGGAAGAGAGAAGGTGGTTGACGGTGAGAAAGGGAGGGAAACATGGAATGCAAAGGTCCCCGGGTGTTGTACCTCTTGTGAACAGATTCATCCACTTAGAAGCTGTCGGGACAGAAGACGTTATCACACTGAGCGGAGGACTGGCTTGCGAAGCAAAAAGGGCTGTTGAGCCAAAACCGAAGAGGCCAACGTCAGGCAACGCCATTGTAGTTGGAGACTCCGTTGTGAGAGGCACGGACAGGGGTTTCTGCGGCAACAGACGGGATTCGAGGATGGTGTGCTGACTTACTGGTGCCAGGATCCACGATGTCACAGACAGAGTGCAGAAAATCCTCAAGGGCGAAGGTGAACAGCCGGAAGTGGTAGTGCATATCGGCACAAACGATGTCGGAAAGAAGGGATGAATATTCTGCAGCGTGACTTTGGAGCGCTCGGAAAAATGCTGAAAAGCAGGACCTCCAGGGTTGTTATCTCCGGTTTGCTTCCAGTTCCTCGTGCTGACGAGAGCAGGACCAGGGAGACACGGGACCTGAATGTGTGGCTGAGGAACTGGTGGAGGGGGCAGGGATTTAGATTCTTAGATCACTGTGATCTGTTTTGGAGTAAGGGGGAACTGTACAACAGGGACGGGTTGCATCTTAACAGTTGGGGGACCAGCATTCTGGCAGGCAGGTTTGCCACTGCTTCACGGGTGGTTTTAAACTGAATAAGGGAGTGGGGTGTCAAATGGGATAGTCGAGGACGGAGTTAAAGTGAAAGAGAGTAAAGGGATGGTTAATGACCCCAGAATTAACGGGAAGGAAGTTCACAAAGGGATAGGAGAGTGTGGCCAAGTGTAATAGGGATCGATGTGAAAGGTGAGATTCGTAAGGAATTAAAATATTGTATATGAATGCGCGAAGTATAAGAAGTAAAGTAGATGATCTTGAGGCTCAGTTAGAGGTTGGTAGATATGACATTGCGCGGATTACTGAGACGTGGCTGCAGGAGGATCGGGTCTGGGAACTCAATATTCAGGCTTATATATCCTATAGAAAGGACAGACAGGCAGGCAGAGGAGGGGGGTAGCTCTGATGGTGAGGGATGGAACTCAGTCCCTTGCGAGGGAAGACATAGGGACTGAGGAGGTAGTGTCACTGTGGATTGAGTTGAGGAATTGTAAATGCAAAAAGACACTATTTGGTGTTATCTACAGACCCCCAAATAGTAGCCCGGATGTAGGGTGTAAGTTGCAGCAGGAGTTAAAACAGGCATGTAACAAAAGTAATGCCACTATGGTGATGGGGGATTTCAATTTGCAGATAGACTGGGAAAATCAGGTTGTTTCAGGACCCCAAGAAAGAGAGCTTGTAGAATGCCTCCGAGATGGATTCTTAGAGCAGCTTGTAATGGAGCCGACCGGAGAAAAGGCAATTCTGGATTTAGTGTTGTCCAATGAACCAGATATGATAAGAGAACTCGAGGTAAAGGAACCGCTTGGATGTAGTGATCATAATATGATTAGTTTTTATCTGCAATTTGAGAAGGAGAAGGTTAAATCGGAAGTGTCAGTGATGCAGTTGAACAAAGGGGACTATGAAAGCATGAGAGGGGAGCTGGCAAAGGTAGACTGAAAAGGGATTCTAGCAGGAATGACGGTGGAACAGCAATGGCAGGCATTTCTCTGGATAATCCGGAAGGCATGATAATTTCATTCCGAAAAGGAAGAAAGATTCTACGGGGAGTAGGAGGCAACCGTGGATGACAAGAGAAGTTAGCGATAGAATAAAACTAAAATAAAAGATGTATAACACAGCAAAGAGTGGCCTGAAGCAAGAGGATTGGGAAATGAGTTGGATGATCAGCCATGATCATATTGAATCGCGATGCTGGCTCGAAGGGCCGAATGGCCTACTCCTGCACCTATTTTCTATGTTTCTATGTTTCTATGAAACTTTCATAAGACAACAGAAGGAAACAAAACGGGCAACACGGGCGGAAAAGATGAAGTACGGAGGGAAGCTGGCCAGGGATATAAAGAAGGGCAGTAAAATCTTATTTAGATATGTTAATGGGAAAATAATAGCAAAGTCAAATGTGGGTCCCTTGAAGGCAGACACGGGTGAAATTATTATGGGCAACAAGGCAGAAGAGTTGAATAGGTACTTCGGATCTGTCTTCACTAAGGATGACACAAACAATCTCCCAGATGTACTGGAGGACAGAGGATCTAAGGGGGTAGAGGAACTGAAAGAAATGTTCATTAGGCGAGAAATATTATTCGGTAGGCTAACGGAACTGAAGGATGATAAAACCCCTGGCCCTGGTGGTCTACATCCCACGGTCCTCAGGGAGGTGGCTCTAGAAATAGTGGACGCATTGGTGATCATTTTCCAATGCTCAATAGATTCACGATCAATTCCTGTGGATTGGAGCTAATGTTATCCCACTTTTGAAGAAAGGTGCGAGAGAGAAAACGGGGAATTACAGACCAGTTAGCCTGACCTCGGTGGTGGGAAAGATGCTGGAGTCAATTATTATAGAGGTAATAATGGGGCATTTGGATAGCAGTGAAAGAATTAGTCCAAGTCAACATGGATTTATGAAAGGGAAATCATGCTTGACTAATCTTCTGGAATTTTTTGAGGATGTGACAAATAAAATGGATGAAGGGGTGCCAGTGCATATAGTGTATCTAGACTTTTAGAGAGCCTTTGATAAGGTCCCGCACGGGAGACTGGTGACTAAAATGAGAGCACATGGTATTGACATGGTATAGGGTGTTGACATGGGTAGAAAATTGGTTGGCAGACCGGAAGCAAAGAGTAGGAGTGAACGGGTCCTTTTCAGAATGGCAGGCAGTGGCGAGTGTAGTACCGCAAAGCTCGGTGTTGGGGCCGCAACTGTTTACCATATATATTAATAATTTGGAAGAGGGAATTAGGAGCAACACTAGCAAGTTTGCGTATGACACAAAGGTGCGTGGCAGTGTGAACTGTAAAGAGGAGGTTAGGGGGACGCAGGGTGACCTGGACAGGTTGAGTGAGTGGGCAGATGCCGTATAATATAGATAAATGTGAGGTTATCCACTTTGGCGGCCAAAAACAAGGGGGCAGATTATTATCTCAATGGGTTTAGGTTAGATAAGGGGGCGGTGCAGCGAAACCTGGGCGTCCTTGTACACCGGTCACTAAAAAGTTGGCTTATAGGCACAGCAGGCAGTGAAGAAAGCTAAGCGAATGTAGGCCTTCATAACACGAGGATTTCAGTATCGGAGTAAAGAGGTTCTTCTGCTGTTATATTGGGCTCTGGTGAGAACACACATGGAGTATTGTGTACAGTTTTGGTCTCGTAATTTGAAGAAGGACATCCTTGTGATTGAGGAAGTGCAGCGTAGGTTCACGAGATTGATCCCTGGGATGGCGGGACTGTCATATGAGGAAAGATTGAAAAGACTAAGCTTGTATTCACTGGAATTTAGAAGGATGAGGGGATATCTTATAGAAACATATAAAATCATAAAAGGACTGGAGAAGCTAGATGCAGGAAAAATGTTCACAATGTTGGGCGAGTCCAGAACCAGGGGCCACAGTCTTAGAATAAAGGGGAGGTTATTTCAGACTGAGATGAGAAAAAACGTTTTCACCCAGAGAGTTGTGAATTTATGGAATTCCCTGGCGCAGAAGGAAGTGGAGGCCAAGTCACTGGATGGATTTAAGAGAGAGTTAGAGCTCTAGGGGCTAGTGGAGTCAAGGGATATGGGGAGAAGACAGGGAAGGGTTATTGATAGGGGACGATCACAATTATCACAATGAATGGCGGTGCTGGATCGAAGGGCCGAATGGCCTCCTCGTGCATCTGTTTTCTATGTTCCTATGTTTCTATGTTTCAGATTCCTATTAAACTTTTCCCCTTCACATTGAACCTATGTCCTCTGGTCCTCGATTCGTCTACTCTGGGCAAGAGACTCGCTGCTGCTGTGCCGGGACGGCTCGCTCGCCGAGTCTGGTCAGATTCACGCTGCAAAACCTGAGGGCAAGGCTTTCGAAGGCAGCGTCGGCGGCAAACTTCTCCCTGGCCAAGTTCTCGATCACCTCGGGCTCGAGTCCGCAGTGCTCGAAGAAACTGTCGAAGCCCGAGCAGGCTCGGGAGAAGCGGTAGCTGAGGTCACAGTGTACCGCCGCAATCTGCCTTCACCAACCCGCCGCTTGAGCCGCTCCTTGGGGCGTTCTGCTGCTGCTTCTCGGGGTGCTGCTGGCGTGGCGACTGGGGGGGGTGAGGGGAGTGAGGAGGGGGGTGAAGAGGACAGAGACCGGGGGAGCGGAGGGGTGAGGAGGGTGGAGATGAGTGTGGGCGAGAGGAAGGGGGAGGGGAGAGAGGGGAGGGGGTGATGAGGGGGGAGAGAAAAAGGAGGGAGAGGAGCAGCGGGGGGCGGGCGTCAACCAAAGGAGGGGGTGGGGTGACGATACTCGCGGCGTGAGCAAGATTGTGCAGATTTCAAGTTTTGACATATTTTTGAATATTTTCTTTAATAACTCGAGAAATAAAACATGAAATTGTCAGATGAGGCGATTTTGGGCTCCAGGGGAAAAAATCTCTACCGGAATATGTAAAAATGTTACCGTTAGCGCTTCGTTTGTTCGAGAAGATGTGATTATACTCAAACATACACACACAAGAACAAACACACACACATCGAAGATCAGACTTTTAATAGTTACTGGACCAAGTGGGATCCGTTGGGTCCCATCCCCTCAACGGGCGGTTGTGGGGGGAGGGTGTGGCATGCGGCGTCCCACACATAAACCAACCCCTCACTCATGTTACCCCATCCCCCGACATATCCGCTCACGCATAGCCCCCAAATCGCAGGCGTGGCTTCAGAGGGAGTGGCATAGAGAGAGAGGGACACAGAGGCACAGAAGGGACACAGAGGCACAGAGAGGGACACAGAGGCACAGCGAGGGAGGGGGGAAGGAGGTGTGGGGAGAGAGGGGGGCGAGAGGAAGCCTGAGGGGCAGAGAGGGAGCGGGGGGGGGGGAGAGCGAGGGGGGGGGTAGAGTTTGAGGAGGGGTGGATGTCAGAGGAGAGGGCTGGTTCCTGAACGCCAACATCCCTCATCACACATCGAGGACCATAGCTGTGATGACCTCACCAGGGAAGGATACAAGGACGCTAACAAAGATCTTTGTCATAGAGTTATATAGTGTGGAAGCAGATCCTTCGGCCCAACTAGCCCATGCTGACCAATATGCCCATCACTGCTAGTCTCATTTCAAGGCTTTCAAAGGTTTCAAAGGTTTCAAAGGTCTTTTATCGTCACGTGTACCAACTAAGGTACAGTGATACGCGAATTACCATACAGCCGTACCAAAAAACGCAACAAGCCACCCAACTACATAAAAGTTAACATACACATTCACCACAGCGGATTCCCCACATTCCTCACTATGATGGAAGGCAATAGAGTCCAATTTTCTTCCCTCTCTATTCTCGCACGGTCGAGGCAGTCGAACCATCGGTCGGTGCCATCGAAGCTCCTGCAGCCCGCTATCAAATGCCGCGCGTCGGGGCGATCGAAGTCCCCGCGGTTTGGAGTTCTCGAAGTCGTTCTCTAACCAGAGACCGCGAGCTCCGCGATGTTAACAGGCTCCCGCGGTTGGAGCTCCGAGGTCGGTCAGGATATGCGGCAAAAGCGGGCAGATGAGACGAGTGTCCATGGGCAAGTTAGACCAAAGGGACCGTTCCCCTTCTGTATGGCATCATAACTCGAACTTAAAGTTAATACCCTTGGGTTACAAGCTACCCAAATGGATGTATGAGGCGTTTTTCCTGCAGTTACGTGCGGCTTCACTGTGGCAAACGATGAGATTCACGACGGACAGGTTGGGATAGCAATGCGATTTCTTCTTTTTGCGTGTGGCGTCCACAGCCTAAAGTTGTAGGTCAACTTGTTCTATTTGATCTTTTGTTTGTGCAAGTCGGGTTGATTGTATTGGTCGACACAGAGTGGACCACGTGAAAGTTGCAATCTCCCACCTCGTGAAGGGGAGTTTAAATGGTTGGCAAGCGGAGATCCAGCAGGCTTTGTCGGACTAAGCAATTTGCAGCAAATGTGTACATGAATATATCACATGCAAAATGCGGTAAAATACATTTACTTGTAATTAGGTCAAATTATTCTGATTTGCATACGATCCATAACATACAAATCCATCAATAGTTTTATTGAAGTCCTCTGGCCGATTTTTGGATCATGACACAACCGGTCGGCAGGGGGCGCTCGGTCCTTGAATGTGACACATTATAGGGAGCCCGGTCCAGAAATACTCAGAGTTGGTCTCATTCATTCCCTTTACTCCCTGCTCCGGCAATCAGCTCTCATTGTTTCAGTCCCGAGACAGTTGTTCGAAACATTCACCATGACTACCTCATTGCAACATTCTCAGACCAACCAGTGTGTCTTTATCTCAAATATTAATAGACGCTGCTGCTATGGTTACCCCGTTACCCCCTTCATTAACAGTTACAACATTCTTAAATCTATTTTATTTTCTAACAAGCTTAAGGCACATTGTGAAAGGATACTTGATTGCATTCTTCAGTTCGTCTCTGACCCTAGACTGAGTCACCACATAAATAAACGTGTTCGTGCACGAACTCAGAATTTTAAGCATGTCCCCGGCTTCAGTTGCCATTGTCAAAGGATGAGCCCAGTTTGGGACAGTGTGTGTGTTGACAATATCCGTATAAATGAAGGTCATCACTTCCGGCAGCCACAGGAGGATGAAACTGCCGGACACACAGAAGAGTAAAATGATCGATTTTCTTCGACTCACCATCTCCGGGTCCTCCTGTTTCTCGCCACTGACGTGAGCGCGGAGCTTCCTGCGGGCTCGGCTCGCCACCACGATCGACCTGACCGTCACGATATTAAGCAACACAATTACGAAAAACGGAAGCAGAGGGGTTAAAATGTTGTGAATCCAGGAGAAAGCAAGCCACCCTGGCAGTGAATAATATTCCGGCCTTTCCACGCATTCCATGGGCCAGTTAATATAAGGAGAATAAAATGCAAAATAGTAGGGGATGTTCCGTATTAAACTCACAACATACACTGTTGCTATCGCTACCCTGGCGATTCTAACCGTGCAGTACCCGTTCTTAAAGCCCAGGCAACAAATGGCTATAAAGCGATCAAATGTAAAAGCGACAGTTAACCAGACTGAGCAGTCCAGGGACACATAGGTCATCACTCTTTGTAGTGTGCATGCAATAGTGGGTGTGTACCGAAAAATCGCAGCGTAAAGGTAAAATATCGCCACGTTGCAGAAGACGGCCAATAGGTCTGCTGCCGCCATCGCAACCATATAGTAGGTGATGCATCGAGACAGCCCGCACTTTCCCCGTCCGAGAACGATGATCGCCACTAAATTACCTGTGAGGAAATGAACATAGACAGCCTTTGAATCTGGTCATCAGTTACAAGGTGCTCTCAATGTTGGTGATCATGGTGCAGGCGCGACCCCCTACTGCTGTCCTGCGGTATGGCAGCCACCCGAGCCACATTCCCATTCACTTTCAGATCTAGAATAGATCACGTCCGTCCGCTCAATTGCAATTACAACACAAGGTAGGTGTTATAATACCCAGATCTATCTCAGCACCAAGTCCCCCCACCACCACGCTCTCTCCCATATCAACTCCTGCCTATCAGCCATCAAATCTTGGATGCAACTCAACTTCCTTAAATTAAACTGTAGGAAAACAGAATTTCTCCTCATTGGCTCCAAATCAACACTCACTAAAATTAACAACCCCACTCACTATTGATGGCACCACTGTCTCCCCATCTCATGAGGCCCGCAACCTTGGCGTGATCTTTGATTCAACCCTCTCCCTTGAGCCTCACATCCGCCATGTTGTCAAAACATCATTTTTTCACCTCCGCAACATTGCAAAAATCAAATCCTCTCTCACACCCCCCGCTGCTGAAAGACTCATCCATGCCTTCATCTCCTCCCGACTGGACTACTGTAACTCTCTTCTTTTCGGAATCAATTCCAGCAGCATCAACCGACACCAACTGGTTCAAAAATGCAGCCGCTCGACTCATTACCCACACCAAATCCTGGCACCACATCACCCCAGTTCTCAAAGAACTTCACTGGCTTCCCATTTCCCACCGAATCATCTACAAAATCCTGGTCCTCACCTACAAAGCCCTCAACAACCTGGCCCCCCTTTATCTCATTGACCTCCTCTCCCCTACCAACCCTCACGGTCCCTCAGATCCACATCAGCTGGTCTCCTCTCCACTCCGAAAGCAAACCTCTGCACTTTTGGATGCAGACCCTTCTCCATGGCAGCTCCCAGGCTCTGGAATTCCCTCCCACAACCGATCCGAAATTCTGAGTCCCTCACCATCTTCCAGTCTCGCCTCAAGACCCATCTCTTCACCTCTGCATACCCTTAGTCCCATATTCCCCTCCCCTTTGTCTTACTGCTCTATTTTTTTTTGTTTATTCCTGACTGTCAATGTAAAGCGACTTTGAGTCCTGAAAAGCGCTATATAAATACAATCTATTATTATTATTATTATCCCAGGCGAAGGGCTCAACCAAGAAAACCAAGCCCACGGCCAAAGTAATATCTATGCTGATGATACCAACTTATGCTAAGGACAATATGCAATAATCAGCTACCTATATATTAACAAGCGCATGAAAAATATCTGATCGTGCGAATGCAAGTATATCAATAGATTAATCAAGTGGGCACCTCCCTTCACTGGTGTTTCGTTGCGTTAGGCCCACGACACCTCGGGAATTGGTTGTGACGTCACAGATTAAACCCCTCATACCTGCTCTCACAAGCCATGCTACCACCATCTACTACACAAAGGAAGCTGTTGATTAATTCACTCTAACAAATGCTAAAACACTCACATATTATCTTGTACTTACCCAACCGCATTATTTAGCTCGTAACGCCACAAATACGAACATGGCATAAAACCGGGATACACTTACACTGAATACGCTTACAAAGAAATGTATTGTCAACGCAGAGTTGTGAAATGTGTTCAATTGTCATGTGTATCGAATACGGAATGATTAAATTCTTACTTGCAGTCGCAAACTGGCTTAAACTCAACACACACTATTAATGTGTCATTAACAAATGAGTCAACCGATTAATTACCACAGAACGAATGCATAAACTCAGAGGTTCTGAGTGCAACCAGCCGCCGTCCATTGAAGGTGGGGTTGCGTGGTGTGGGGTGAGATGGAGTAGCCGTGTCCAGTAGAGCCCCGGTACTGAACGCCTTTGTGTGTGTTTGCTTCAGTCTCCGTGTATTCCGGGAGAAAGACACGATGGGCCCCGTGTTGCTGACATCCCCATCCGGAATTACTACACACTTCGGAAACCGTCCTAACAATTGTCCGAGTGATCGGCAAACAAAGGATTCTACTTTTGGCTTTTGAGTGGCATTAAAGGTGAGGACTTGTGTTCACGGAGGCAGCACTTTATACAAAACTTCACCTCGGGAGCCATGCAGGGATTACGAAGTGCGACTCTTTCAGAGCCACTCCCAGTGTTTCATCTCCACCTCCCATCCGCGACCCTCTTCTGTTCCCCGGAGGCATTAAACGCCTACATTCTCTAACTGACATCTACTAACGCAGTACACAATATGCAACTTCGTGAAGTAAACTCAGAGACCTGCTGTGGAGTTGTGTTTGCGTGACGGATACTTTAGATGAACAAACCCCGGTCAAAGCTTCACTCTCGTGACCCGAAGGAACAGTTGCAAAATTCAACCCTTCGACGGTGTTAAAAGGCAAGCAAATAAAACGACTTACTGAGCAGTCCGATGATTGTAATGATGTAACGAAAGTAATTCTGTACTTTCCATAATATAACTATCCGCTCAAAGTCACTAACCCCCATCGTTGATATCGGTGGGACATAAAGATGTCGCCTGTACTGACAATGGTCCCAGGTAGATCGTCACTGCCAGTAGCTCAAGGTCCCCGCTCGCGTTTATTTATACCTCACGAAATTCTGATGTTGTCAATTACATGTCTCCCAGATGCACATTAATTCCGCTACTTTAAACGAGTTGTGAAATTCTGTTTATCTGGTATTTCTGAAATACCTCTTGAGATTGTCCTGAGATTGTTTTGTACATCTGCAACACCTGCTCAGCCTGTTTTGTAACTAAGTTTTAAGTTTTCAACAGGGAACCTCACCAGGAATCTATGCAAGGACGCCAACAAAGATCTTAGAGTCAATGAGCGTGGAGGCAGACCCATCGGCCCAAATCGCCCGTGCTGACCAATATGCCCATCACTGCTAGTCCCATTTCAAATGTTTGAAAGGTATTTTATTGTCCGTGTACCAATTAAGGTACAGTGATATCCGTATTTCCATACAGCCATACTAAAAAAAGCACAAGACATACAACTACATAAAAGTTAATATAAACATCCACCACAGCGGATTGCCCGCATTCCTCACTGTGATGGAAGGGAATAAAGTTCAAACTTCTTCCCTCTATATTCTAGAAACATAGAAAATAGGTGCTGGCGGAGTCCATTCGGCCCTTCGAGCCAGCACCGCCATTCATTTTGTTCATGGCTGATCTTCCCAAATCAATAACCTGTGCCTGCCCTCTCCCGCGGTTGGGGCAGTCGAAGCTACCGGTCGCGGCGGTCGAGGTCCCCGCGTTCGGGCGTTCGAAACCCTCGCGTCTGGGCGATCGAAGCCCCTGAGGCTTGGAGCTGTCGAAGTCGGTCTCTAACCAGAGACCTCGAGTTCCGCGATGTTAAGACCTGCAGGCTCACGCGGTTGGAGCTCCTAGGTCGGTCTCCAGAAAAGGCCGCCAACACCTCGATGTTATGCCGCAGTGCGGACCGATATACGATACGTCGCATGTCAGTCGAGGCTTACTAAAAAATTTTAAAACGTTTTGCCCAGCACCCCACCACCCGCTCCCTACATAACCAAGCTAAAGAACATTAAAACATACATTAACACATATTATTAAAACAACAAAGAAAGAAGGGTCAGTCAGACTGTTGGCGATGCAGCAATGCTGGCGCCATCCATTGGAGATTTGCTCATTTTGGCCAATATCCTCAAAACCCTTCCTATCCATGTAACTGTCCAAAACTTTCTTGGACTTTAGACTTGAGTAATACAGTGTTGAAACAGGCCCATTGGTCCACCAACCAGTGGCCACCCCGTACACTAGCACCACCCTACAGACACTAGTTACAATGTACAATTTGATCAAAGCCAATTCATCTACAAACCTGTACGTCTTTGGTGAGTGTAAATCTTAGGGATGAAAAGGAGATAACAGGTGTCACACAGGTAGAGGCGAGGTGGATTTGGATGTTAAGCCGCACAGTAGGATGGAGATGCAAGTTGGTCGGTGGGTGAAGAAAGAGGGGATGAAAATTAATTGGGACTAGAAGTCATCTTGAGATTGCTCCTGGTGGCATGTGCTTATGAGAATAGGACCCGGTAGATGGGATAGGTGTTTTCGTGGCCGAGGATTTGGTGCAGGGGCCGAAATTTCAGATTGGTCAACATTTGGATGTCTCCCGGGGCAGATGTGACCTGTACAACAGGATTGGTATGGAGCTGAACTGGCGGTGAAACAATGTCCCGGCGGGCAGTTCTGCCAGTGCTACTCTGGTGAGAATAAATTAGATTGTAAGGGGGACGGGATCCAATGCAGGAGTAGGGCAGCTGAGAAGCTGGAAGATGTTATGGAAGGAGATTGAAGCAAGTTCAGTCGAGAGGATGTGCCGACGCTCGGTAAGGAACGTGGCAGGATTAAGTTGCTTTTATTTTAATGCAAGAAGCCAGGCGGGTCAGGCGGATGAACTCAGAGCGTGGGTAGGTTCGTTGTGTGTTACGTTGTGGCCGTGATGTTAAACTGGCTGCGGAAGGGACAGGACTGATATGTTGATACTCAAGGCCAGGGGTCTCCAAACTATGGCCCGCGGGCCACATCCGGCCCGCCACGAGATTTAATCCGGCCCGTACCAAGCACAGCGCAGGACGGAGCGTGTGTCATTTAGGCGTCGACTCGTGTCGGCGAGCACGGGGCCTGGAGCTGCTCTTAGTGTTGTTACCGGGTAGATCCCTCGATTTGTCAGAGCCGAGACATCACAAGGCCGCCGTGAAGTAGAAGTTGGGTGCAATCGGGGTGGGGGTTGTTCGGCTGCGGCTCTCTGTCCCCCCCCCCTCTCTCTCTCTCTCTCTCTCTCTTTCTCTCTCTCTCTCTCTCTACCCTGTCTCTATCTGCCCTCTGTCTCTCTGCCCCCACTCTCTCTCTCTGCCCCTCCCTCTTTGCTCTCTCTCTCCCTGTCCTCTCTCTGTCTCTGACCTCACTCTCTTTCTGCCCCCTCTCTCTCTCCGATCTCTCTCCCTCTGCACTCTCTGCCTCTCTCTCTGCCTTTCTGCCACTCTGCCTCTGCCCTCTCTGCCTCTCTCTATCTGGACTCTCCATATCTAGCCTCTCTCTATATGCTCTATCTCTTACTGCCCTCTCTCTCTGCCCTCTCTCTCTCTGCCTCTCTCTCTCCCCTCTCTGCCTCTCTCGGCCTCTACCCGCTCTCTCTGCCCCTCTCTCGCTGCTCTCTCCTCCCTATCTCCCTGCCCTCTCTCTCTCTTCCCCCTCTCTCTGCCCTCGCTCCCTCTTTCTATGCCCTCTCACACGCTATTCTCTCTCTTCCCTATCTCCCGGCCCTCTCTCTCTCTGCCCTCTCTCTCTGCCCTATCTCTCGCTCTGCCTTCTCTCTCGGCCCCATCTCTCTCCACTCTCTCTTCCCTCTCTCTCTCTGCCCTCTCTGTCCGCTCTCTGTCCGCTCTCTCTCTCTCTCTCTCTCTCTCTCTCTCTCTCTCTCTCTCTCTCTCTCTCTCTCTCTCTCTCTCTCTCTTTCTTTCTTTCTCTCTATCTATCTCTCTCTCCCTCTCTTTCTTTCTTTCTCTCTCTCTCTCTCTCTCTCTCTCTCTCTCTCTCTCTCTTTCTCTCTCTCTCTCTCTCGCTCTCGCTCTCTCTCTTTCTCCATCTTTCATTACATTTATAAAATTGACACGTTATTATTTATTACAATGGCCCGCCAAAATGTGCCAAATATATAATGTGGCCCTGATGCTGAAAAATGTGGAGTCCCCTGGACAAGGGTACAGGTGCGGGGTGGGAATTGTCTTTCCGATGAAGGAGAACTTCATAGAAAGTGTTGGAGGTGCCATTACTGACGGTTCGTCCAGTCAGCCACTATAATCGGAGCTACGAAAAAAAGGGGAATGTTTGTCTTGTTGTAGGTGTAATATAGGGCTGCAAGATGGCCACGAGCATTAGAAGGACAAATATATATCCGCAGATTGGAGGCAGCTTTCAGACTAATAGTATTGTCAGAGTAGGGGGATAAAAACGTTCTCAAATAAAGACCGTGACGGTCCTAGGGCAAAGGGCTTAGATGAGGTGGAATTTGTCAAATGTGTACAGGAAAGTATCCTTAAACGAAGCACGATTAGTAAGATTGCAGCCGACACCAAATAAGATGACACCAAATGTTCAGGAAGGAACTGCAGATGTTGGAAACATCGAAAATAGATACAAAATGCTGGAGAAACTCAGCGGTTGAGGCAGCATCAAAGGAGAGAAGGAATAGGCGACGTTTCAGGTTGAGACCATTACCGTCTGTCCCCGCGGCCAGTAGGGGGGGGTCGCCCCATGTGTGGGTCGGGGGTCCGGTGGTGGTGCATCGCGGTCAGTGACACTGGGTGGGCGCAGGGACCAGACTGTACCCAACTCTGCTCCACCCGGCCACCTGTGTGTGTATGTTGCCAACCCACACCTGTGTGTGTATGCTGCCAAGCCACAGCCCATCACAGCGCGGCCGCATGGGCGAGACGAGGCGGAGGGCGGCCTTGGCCGTGGGAGAGTGTGTGCTGTCTCGCGTGATGCGCTCATTCGGCCGCTTACAACTTGGTTCCCGGGTTCACTGCCCAGTCACCTAAGGCTTGTGTGGACCCACCCTCACGTCTCCTCCGGCCAGTGATGTGATGGACGCGGGGTTCTGGATCAATTGCTGACAAGTCCCGCCCTCCCGGCGACGTCATTCCGTTATTTGGCTTCCAGGCGTTCTGGGCCTTTCGGTGAATTGGTGTTTCGGTATTGCGGCCTTTCGGTGAGTTGGCTTTTAGGCCTCCCAACCTTTCGGTTAGTTGGCTTTTAGTCGTCCCACCCTTTCGGTGAATTGGCTTTTCGGCTTGTACGCTTGCGGTTATTTGGCTTTTCGGCTTCGTAAGGTTTCAGTTATTTGGCTATTTGGCGTCTTTCCGTTCGCTTATTTCGTTTCCACTTCTTCGCTTTGGCGTCTCGTCCTACGACGCTAAGTCCGGGTATCGTCTGCCTATATACCTATTTGGCTAGCGGGCAATCTAGCTATCGGACTATACATCTGGCTATCAACTTAACCAGCCCGCTAGCTTCATATTATGGAAGTCTGGATACCTGGCTATCTATCTACCTGGGTATCATCTCCGGATATCCAGCAAATTGACTACCTAAACATCGAGCTATTCAGCTACAGCTAGCCAGCTATCTATCTAGATATCTAGCTCTCTATCTATCTACCTAACTGGTGAGCAAACTAGCTATAAAGCGAATTACCAATTTTACCATGAAGTTAACTAGTTCGCTATCTGGACAGCTGGATAACCAAGTCTTGCTAGCTACCTATCGAGTATTCTATTCATCAAGCTAACTTGATATATTTTAATCTAGCTAGCGACCAACTATGTGGCTATCTATCTACATATCGAGCTATCCAGCAACTTATCTAGTTAGCTTTCTGTATATCTGACTATGTACGCTGACGAGGTAACTAGCTATCTAGCTATCGAGCATTCTATTCATGAAGCTAACTGGATACATTTTTATCTACCTAGCGACCAACTATGTGGCTATCTAGCTATGTAACTATCTTGCTATCCTTCTATCTAGCTACCTAACTACCTAACAATCATGTTAACTATCGAATTATCTCTCTATCTGGCTACCTACCTACCTGGCTATCTATCTATGATATACACAAACTGCTGCAGTAACTCAGCGGGACAGGCAGCATCTCTGGACAGAAGTAATAGATGACAATTCGGATCAAGACAATTCTCCAGAATATCCGTCTAGATATCGAGCTATCTACCGATCTAAATATAGAGCTATCCAGCAACTTATCTAGTTAGCTTTCTGTAGATCTAACTACTTAACACGCTGACGAGCTATCTAGCGATCTAGCCGGCTACCTGTCCCCCAATGTTATTATTATGTTGCCAGATAGCTATCTAATTGGTCGGTTGGAGGCACTATGAGTCGGCTGCCCTGCCAGCACGGTGTTCGTAATTTCGACTTAATTTGGTTTTTTTTTGCATGTCCAAATGTTTGTTTTAGTGTCTCTCGGTATGTCTTATGTGGTGGGTGGCGGGGGAGAAAAGGGGGAAACCATTTTTCAGTCACTGCCATCGCGGAGAGGGGCGAAACCTTGCCGGGGTCGCCAGAAAGGAGAGCTCCGATCGCTGGCCTGGTGACTTTGGCATCATGGGGCTGCAGTCCGCGGAGCTTCGAGCCGCGGGGGTGGTGTGGATTTAGCATCCGGAGACTGGGATCCCTTGCCGGGGATCACCGGAGAAGAGCTCTGACCGAATGCCTACGGCCTATAACATCCTGAAGCCGCGGTCTCCGGTAAGAAAGTGTCCGATTTGGGCACCCCAAGCCGCGGAGTATGTTCGGCCGTCCCGACGTCGGAGTTTCAATCATGCCGAAGAGAGGGTATGTACATGTGGTCGTCCGTAGCGGAGACTACGGTGGGTTCATGGCTCCTCTGTGTTATTTGGTGAGTTCGCTTCCTCTCCCCTCCTCCGCGGCTTCTAGTTCCCATCCTAAGCCACTACTCGTGAGGAAAATTGTTCTCTTTTTACTTCCAGTCGTTCAAAGAATGATTTAAATACCTGTAATTTTCGTTCGTTTTTTTCTATGAACAGTATATGTCCCCGATATACACTCAAAATAATATCTCAAACAGTTAATGACGAAGGTATTCAGCGCGCGTAGACGGTTAGTGATTCCGTTTTCTTCTCGCCACTTGGGCACACATTGAGAGTAGTGAGCCCGTAGTAAAATTACCCGATGTGAGACAGATACGTGGTGGACAAGAACGGCAGAGTGGTGAGGATGGTAAAGCTGCAACCTCACAGCGGCAGAAAGCCGGGTTCAATATTGTCCGCGTGCGCTGCCTGGATGGAGTTTTCACGTTATC
Organism: Malacoraja senta; assembly: GCA_038087875.1. NCBI lineage: Eukaryota > Metazoa > Chordata > Chondrichthyes > Rajiformes > Rajidae > Malacoraja > Malacoraja senta. The sequence continues at coordinate 112,114 of JAXLNO010005963.1, forward strand.
CCTGGATCCGCGTGGGTTGGTGCTCGTGTTTCTTTCCACATATCGGAGACGTGCTGTTTTTTTTTTAGGTCTGTGTGAACTTGTCCGTGGTTTGTAATTGTGGATGTGAACGTGGGATAAGACGGAATTAAGGTGAAAGGTTGATCAGTGGTCGGCATGGACTCAGTGGGGTGATAGGTCGTGTCTAAGTTATATTGAAAGTTATAATTAAAATAATACCTGCACCATATGCCAGCATCTCACAATGTGCCAGAGGGTGGTTAACAGAATGATCCATCACTGCGGGAAGGACTGCACACGGACACACATTACCCGGGTTGAAACCTCAAAGGGGGCAGATAATCTTAGTTTCTCTCCCGTCCGGAGAACAATGGAGACTGGATAGTTACAAACTCTAAAAAAGAAAAAAAAAATTGAAAACATGAGAATTAACATAAATGCAATTGAAAGCGCTCCGGTTCCTTCCATCGTTTGGGAATCGCGATGGATAAATTTGCATTGAATTGGGCGCTGCAATACACGCGCCTCGGTGGAAAATCGAACAACGACCTCTGTCGGGACCCGCGGAAAAAACAAGAACGAGTGAGGAACCGGTTGAGTTTAGCAGTCCTATTATTACACTACGGATCCGCTAGAGGGCACACAGGCTCCATCAATCCATTCCGTCTGATTCCGGTTAATTTCAGACAAACGTTGCTCACTGCGTGACTGCCGAGTGTCAGGACCCATCCACTCACCGCGAATTTTCGGACGATGGACAATTTAGCGTGTGCCGAGAAAGATCTTGGACCATCATCAACTCACCCACGTCAGTTTAGGACAAAACAGAGTGGGATACATCGCAAGGACATCATTGCCATTGTTCTTCTCCAGTAGAGGGCGAGTGACAGAATATTGGAGTAAAGGAACCTATACAACACCGAAGAAGGCCATTCGGTTCCTCGAGTACAAATAACACAAATGAGAATCCACCTGATTCCACCTCCTAGCACAGGGCCGTTCCCCGGCGCGTGATAGTTCCTCAATTGCACATCTCAGTGTTGTTCACATGTGATGGTTTTCCCGCCTCCCTTGTCTTCGCCGACCTACTGTTCCCATGCTATGTCACTATGTGTCACGATTGTTTTCCTTTTCCTTTTTTTTCAATCCTTCTATAATTTATCTAAATATCCTCAATTGTTGAACTTTTTTGCTAGAAAAAGTACTTTCCCCATACTCATTCTATGGAATATTGTGGAGTTGCTGGTGTCTTGCACTGTGAAGACTGACGCAAAAGTCGTCTTCAGTTACTTAGCTAGAAAGGTAGACTGTTAGCTAGCAAGATAGCTAGGTAGTTGGCGAGATATCCGGATTGGCAGCTGGATAGGTAGCTAATTAGCAATCAAAACAGATAGCTAAATAATTATGTCGCGAGTTAGATTGATAGCCAGCTTAATAGTGAGATAGTTAGCTAGCCTCATAGTTGGTAGCTTGGTTGATAAATTAAGATAGCTAGCTTCATGGATGCATTGCTAGATAAGTAGAGAGCTGGATATCAAGCTAACAGGATCTGGTTATCGAGGTGTCTAGTTAGCTATCTAGCTACTTGATACTTATTTTTTAGACAGCTAGCCGGCTAGATAGCTAGATGGCTCATCAGCTTGTTAAATATTCGGATATACAGAGAGCTAGCTGGATAAGTAGCCAGATGCTCGATATTTAGATAGTTAGATAATCGACATCTAGATAGATATTCTGAAGTGTCTCGACCCGAAATGTCATCTATTCCTTCTCTCCAGATATGCTGTCTGTCCGCTGAGTTCTGCAGCAGTTTGTGTCTATCTTAGAAATAAAGCCAGGTAGCTAGATAGCCAGATGGCCATGGAGCCATATTGATACATATGTAAATATGTAGCAAGATAGATAGGCAAATATCTAGATAACCAGACAAACAGATAGACAGGTAGTTCGCTAACTAGATAGCTGGGAACATATGTAGCTGTATATCTGGATAGCTAGATATCCATATAAATAGTTAGCTTGCTATCCATTAGGCTAGATAGCTAGAAGAGGAAGGAACTGCAGATGCTGGTTTAAACCGAAGATAGACCTCAAAAGCTGGAATAACTCAATGGGTCAGACAACATCTCGGGAAAAAAAGGAATAGGAATCTTCAGTCTGAAGAAGGGTCTCCAACCGAAACGTCACCTATTCATTTTATCCATAGCTGCTGCCTGAGGCGCTGTGTTACTCCAGCCATTTGTGTCTATCTTAGGCTAAATACCTAGATAGCTACTAAGCTATATAACTGGATACCTACGTAAGTGGATTGTTGATAGCTGGGTAGAAAATATAGCTCGATAGCTAGCCAGGTTGAAAACTGGATAGTCTATAGCTCTATAGGATAGATAGATAGCTAGATAGCTAAATAGATGGGTAGGAAGAGAGCTGGGAGCTAGAGTTAGCTAGGTAGTTAGATAGTGAGATTGATAGTTAAATATCCAGCTAGGAAATTAATAGCTCGATCCAGCTAGCTTCATAGCTACGTAATTAGGTAGCTAGATAGCAGGCACGTGCCGCGAGTGATTACACCGGGTAGGCAGTCAGTCGGCTTAAAATTGCTTTAAAAATAAAGACAGTAACAATTCAATTTGCCCAAGGCTTCCAAGTCTCATTTATTCTGAATTTCTGAATGGGTTGGGGGTGAAGGTTGATGGCAGGCGGAGAGATGGTGGGAAAAACGGGAGCACAGGGAAAAGTTAAAACCGGTTGTCATCTAATTGAATGACAACACTTGTTCAAGGGACCAATTGGGGGGAAAGTTTCTTTTCACAGCGTGTGGAGAGTCTGTGCCAGGGGTGAAGTTGCGGGGAGAGCAGGAGTGTTGAGAAGGAGGGGGTCGGGAATAATGCCAGTAACTCACACACTCACCGCTGCTGCGGCGCTCCGGGCTCCGGGCGCCAACGCATTGTAGTCGGGGATAGAAGCAGCTCGGGGAGCTGCGAGCGGCCGCCGGGAACCGACAGCAGAACAGGCCGCTACTCCAGCGCCTTCTACCGGCCCGCTCACCTCTGGCAGTGCTCTCCGTCTGAACACCGCTCACCTGCCGCTCGCTCACGTCAGCGGCTTCCAGCAAATACTTAAATTCCCACAGCCGGGTAACCTCAACCTCAAACTGACCAGCGACTGGCAGGAGAGAGGTTTTTAGACGGAGAGCTGCCAGAGGTGAGCGGGGGCCGGCAGAAGGCGCTGAGGTGGGGGCCGGTTCCGCTGTCCGCCCCGGCAGCTGCTAACAGCCAGCCGAGCTACTTCTCCCACCCGGCCTCAATGCGGTGGCATTGCACGCCTCCGTGCAAGGAGCGTCGCAAGTGGCATGCTCCCGACCACTCCTTCACAACATTCGTGCCCTCCCCGCAACTTTACCCCGAGCCAGACTCCCCAAACGCTGTGAAAGTCGCTCTCCCCCCCACCCCCACACCCCACACCCCTGTAAATACGGTAATTGAAAATATAAACACAAAATGTACTTCCCACATTATTGGTACACGAACTCCATTCTTCTCTCTTTGTTTCCTAACATACACTTAAAATATTGACAATCCATATTTGAAAACCACGCCAAGAAACCTGAGCAGCGCATGCGCAGCACGCTGCTGCGCAAGCGCAGTGCTGCAAAGGCAGAGTTTCTGCTGCCTTCAGCCCCGCTTGAAATTGACGCTTGAAGCAGCGCTGACGGCACGTGGGCTGCACAGCCCTTCAAGGGTTACAAGCATTGCGGATGAAAGGAACGGAGAATTATGCCTACCTAAGACAACGATCTCTTTGATAGGCATAATTCTCCCATGCCTTTATTATTTATATTTAGTTATTAACATTTTATAATTTTATTCAGGGTAGGCAGTGCCTACCTTTCCTACCCTGACGGCACGTGCCTGCTACATAGCTACCTAAATAACTAGATAGCAAGGTCGCTAGATATCTGGATTGCTAGATAGATAGATAACTCGATAGTTAGCTTGATAGGTAGATAGCTTGGTAGCGAGATATTGTAGATGGATAACCAAACTGTTAACTAGATACGTAGCCACATGGTTGTTCGCTAGGTTGATATAAAAATATAACGTTCGCTAGGTTGATAAAAAATATAGCTTGATAAATTGAATGATCGGTAGGCAGCTCGCAAGACCTGTTAATCCAACAATTCAGATACTGCTAGATAACTTAATGGTTACATTAGTAGATAGGTTTATAGCTAGTTAGCTCACCAGCAAGGTACATAGCTAGATAGCTACATATCTAAATAGCCAGCTGGCTGGTACCCTGACTTGGCGCCGACAGACTAGAAGCCGAAGCAAAGAAGTCGAAGCCCAAGAACGGAATGGAAACGAGGCCGAAACGCCAATAAACCGAAAGGGTCCGAAGACGAAACGCCTACTAACCGAAAGGATGGGACGCCTAAATGCAAACTAACCGAAAGGGCGGGACGCCTAAATCCCAAGGAACCGAACAGCTGCGTCGCCTAAAAGCGAACCTACCGAATGGCCGCTCTGTCGATACGCCACCTACCCGAAAGACGGCGTCGACTACAGTCAACGGACCGACTGCCGCTCAACAGAAAAGTCCAATAACGGACTTGACGTTGCCGGGGGGCGGAACTTGTCAGCGATTGGTCCAGACCCCCGCGTCCATCACATCACTGTGAAGGCATGAACATTGTCCCAAACCTCCGCTGCACCCGACCCACAGCCCGCGGAGATTGGCCGTGGGAGAGTGGGGGCTGTCCCGAACGATGAACGCCTTCGGACGCTTTCAACTTGGTGCTTGGGTTCAGATTGCCCAGTCACCTATGGCTTGTGTGGGAAAATGAACCCCATGCTCCCGTCTCCCCTTCTCTCTCCCCTATTCTCTCTCTCCCCCCTCTCTCCCTTCTCTCACTCCCTTCTCTCCCCTTCTCTCTCCCCCCCCCTCTCTCCCCCCTCTCTCCCCCTTCTCTCTCTCCCTTCTCTCTCTCCATTCTCCCTCTCTTTTCTCTCCCCTCTTATCTCTCCTCCTCTCTCTCCACTCTTCTCTCTCTTCTCCTCTCTCTCCCCTCTCCCCCACTCTCTCCCTTCTCTCTCCTTCCCTTCTCTCTCTCTCCCCCTTTTCTCTCCCCCCTTCTCTCTCCCCCCTCTCCCCTCTTCTCTCTCTCGCCCTCTCTCCTCCCTCTCTCTCCTTTATCTCTCTCCCTTCTCTCCCTCCCTTCTCTCTCTCCACTCCCCTCTTCTCTCTCCCCTCTTCACCCTCTCTCCTCTCCCTCTCCACTCTTCTCTCTCTTCTTCTTTCTTCTCCTCTCTCTCCCCTTTCTCTCCCCACTCTCTCCCTTCTCTCTCTCCCCTTCTCTCCTCCTCTTACTCCTCCGTATCCACCCGCGGGAGCGTCCCACAGTCATTGACCGCGGTCGGAGGGAGGCTGGGAGAGAATCACCCTGGTGTGGAGGTTGGGGTCCGATGGCGGTGCATCGCGGTCAGTGACTGTGGGGGGCTCCCGCGGGTGGAGACGGAGGAGAGAGCGAATGTGTCTATGTCACTCTAGCTAGCTATGAACTTGGACCATAATATCGCTCTGTACATCAATGCTGTCTTGCAACAAAGTGCCCTGCCATGATCTATATACCCCCCCACTTACTTTGGACTACATAAAGTGCAACATCTCGCAATTGAAAAGCTGATATTTTGCCCTTCCGCTGGGCCTCTGAATCCCACGGTCAATTAGCTTAACCGTTGTATATACCGCAGTCAATGATTGTAAACATCTCTCTCACCCGTAATCAATTGTCTTAAACCGCTGTATAAACTGCACTATATGTATTCCTGCCCAAGTGACATTCAGAAAAATGTCATCTTCTGACTGCTGTTCTGGGATGTGGGGTGAGGCGGGGGGCAGGGGAGCAAGATGCGGCGCATACGCATCTCCGTCCAGGTAAGTGACTGAGAAACGGTTTCCCCCTATCCCCCCCACCACCCTCACATAAGACATACTAAGAAACATTAAAACATACATTTAGGCACACTAAAATAACAAAAGGGTGAAAGGACTAATAGCTGCTGGCGAGGTAACCACTGCGGTGGCGCCACCCGATGGAGAAACAGTTGGACAGGTACATGGATAGGACAGGTTTGGAGAGATATGGACTAGTGTAGCTGGAACATCGTTGGCCGGTTGGGCGAGTTGTGCCGAAGGACCTGTTCCCAAACTGTATCAATCTATGACTCTTTGACATGAGTTCTGTGTTTAGTTTAGTTTACCTTAGAGATACAGCGCGGAAACAGGCCCTTCGACCCATCTAGCTCGCGCCGACCAGCGATCCCCGCAAATTAACACTAACCAGCACACTATCCCTACCTTTACCAAGCCAATTAATCCACGTGTTTGGAGTGGGGGAGGGAACCGAAGATCTTGATGAAAACCCACGCAGGTCGCAGTGAGAACGTACAAACTCGAAAAGACAGCAACCGTGGTCGGGATCGAACCCGGGTCTCCGGGCTCCAACTCTAACGCTGCACCGCATACGGTAACCCACGCCGTCCATCGATCACCCATCCACACTAGATATATGCTATCCCATGCCAACCAACGATCATTCCTACACACCAGTTCTGTGTTTTCCCGTTTTCTCATCCACTCCATACACAGCAGTGGGCAATACCGAGGGCCGATTAACCTGTAACCCCACACGTCTTTGGGTCGTGGGAGGAAACCGGAGCATCCTGAGGAAACCCACACGGATCACAGGGAGAACGTGCAAACTCTGCACAGCCGGCACCTGAGGTCAGGAGCGACCCCGGGTCACTGGCGTGCGAGGCAGCAGCTCCACCCGCTGCACCGGTGTGCACAGAGGGAGAAGTTGGTTAGACTGGTACTCTTCTCTTCAGGGAGTTGTATCTGTGGAGGTGTCCTTATTGAGCTGTAGCGAACATAGAAAAATAGAAAATAGTGAAGATCTGTGCCTTTCTGCCCCTCGAGCCAGCACCCCGTTCCTGCTTTCTCCCCTTATCCCTTGATTCCGTTAGCTCTAAGAGGTATATCTGACTCTCTCTTGAAAACATCCAGTGAATTGACTTCCATCGCCTTCTGTGGCAGAGAATTCCACAGATTCACAACTCTCTGGGTGAAAAAGTTTTACCTCATTCATAAAGTGGACGCGCACAGACGTATTCCCAGGGTAGAGAATACTAAAATGACAGGACGTATGCTTCAGGTGAGATGGGCCAGATTTAAGAGAGACCTTCTTCAGAGGGTAGTCCGTATCTGGAACGAGCTTCCAGAGGAACATAGAAGCAGGTGGGACTAGGCAGGTAGTTAGGTGGGACCAGTGTAGGTGGGACATGTTGGCCGGTGGGGGCAAGTTCGGCCGAAGGGCCTGTCTCCACGCCGTATCACTCTATGACTCTATGACTCCAAGAGGACACAATTATGACTTTCAAAACACATTTGGATAGATACGTGGATCGGGTAAGGGGTTAGAGGGAGATGAGCCAACCGCAGGCAAGCGGGACTAGCCCAGTGTACCAACTTGGTCAGCATGAACAAAGTGGGCCGAAGGGGCTATGTCCGTGTTGTACAGCTCTGTGACATTTACGGCGTGATTCCTGGGATGGTGTGTTTTAAGTGCCGAGATTAAGCAGCTTCTCTTGTTCTGTAGAAGGCAGGAGGAATCAACTCACCCTTCATCCTTGGTCAAGCCCCATCAGGGCGGCACGGTGGCGCAACGGGTTGAGTTGCAGCCTCACAGCGCCAGAGACGCGGGAGCTTGTCTGGACGGAGTTTGTACGTTCTCCCCGTGACCTGCGTGGGTTTACTCCGGGTGCTTCCCACACGTCAAAGGCGTGCAAGTTTGCAGATTAATTGGCTTGGTATGAATATAAAGATGTCCCTAGTGTGCGTAGAGTAGTGTTTGTGTACGGGGATTACTGGGCGGTGCGGATACGGTGGACCGAAGGGCCTGTTTCCGTGCTGTATCCCTAAATTAAACTAAACCAGAGTCATAGAGTGATACGGTGTGGAAACAGGCCCTTCGACTCAACTTGCCCACACCGGTCAACATGTCCCAGCTACACTAGTCCCACCTGCGTGCGCTTGGTCCATATCCTCCCAAACCTGTCCTATCCATATACCTGTCTAATTGTTTCTTAAAAGTTGGGATAGTCCCAGTCTCAACTACCTCCTCTGGCAGCTTGTTCCATACAACCACCACCCATTGTGTGCAAAGGTTACCCTTCAGAGCTCCCGTGGATTTTGAAACAACAGCACAAAGATAAGCAGGAGAAAGCATTGATTGGCTCTAGCCCGAGTGCGTGGAGAGTTCGACGTGATTCAGAGGGGGAAACAGTTTAAAACTGAGGAATTTGGTTTGTACATTGGTAAATTAGGCAATTTATCAGTCAATATAAGCAGGACGGCTCTTAGGGAGCGGCAATGTGGGAGCGGCCTTGTGAGGGAAGTGCGAGTCTTTGTCTAGAGAGTCTTCGGAGTGGAGGCTGAGGAGAGGAGGCTACGCAAAACGCTGGCGAGGGAGAGACGAAACAAGGAGATGTCAGGCAAGCTGATTCAGTGTGATGCTTGCAGTATGTGCGAGGTCAAGGACACTGCTGTTGCCTCTGGCTGCTACAAATGTGAGAAGTGCATCCAGGTACAGCTCCTGAAGGACCGTGTTGGGGAACTGAAGAAGCAAGTGGATGACCTCAGGTTCGTCCGTGAGACTGAGTCGTTCCTCGACAAGTCCTACAGTAAGATTGTTACACCTAAGGTACTGGAAGAGAGAAGGTGGTTGACGGTGAGAAAGGGAGGAAAACATGGAATGCAAAGGTCCCCGGGTTTTGTACCTCTTGTGAACAGGTTCATCCACTTAGAAGCTGTCGGGACAGAAGACGTTATCACACTGAGCGGAGGACTGGCTTGCGAAGCAAAAGGGCTGTTGAGCCAAAACCAAAGAGGCCAACGTCAGGCAACGCCATTGTAGTTGGAGACTCCATTGTGAGAGGTACGGACAGGGGTTTCTGCGGCAACAGACGGGATTCGAGGATGGTGTGCTGCCTTCCTGGTGCCAGGATCCAGGATGTCACGGACAGAGTGCAGAAAATCCTAAAGGGCGAAGGTGAACAGCCGGAAGTTGTAGTGCATGTCGGCACAAACGATGACGTAAAGAAGGGGATGAATATTCTGCAGCGTGACTTTGGAGCGTTCGGAAAAATGCTGAAAAGCAGGACCTCCAGGGTGGTTATCTCCGGTTTGCTTCCAGTTCTTCGTGCCTGCGAGAGCAGGAACAGGGAGATACTGGACCTGAATGTGTGGCTGAGGAACTGGTGAAGGGGGCAGGGATTTAGATTCTTAGATCACTGGGGACCTCTTTTGGAGTAAGGGGGAACTGTAGAAAATGGACGGATTGCGTCTTAACAGGTGGGGGGCCAGCATTCAGGCAGGCAGGTTTGCCACTGCTTCACGGGTGGTGTTAAACTGAATAAGGGGGTGTGGGGTGTCAAATGGGATAGTCGAGGACGGAGTTAAAGGGAAAGAGAGTAAAGGGATGGTTAATGACCCCAGAATTAACGGGAAAGCAAGCTCACAAAGGGATAGGGAGTGTGGCCAAGTGTAATAGGGATCGATGTGAAAGGTGAGATTCGTATGGAATTAAAAGTATTGCATATGAATGCGCGAAGTATAAGAAGTAAAGTAGATGAGCTTGAGGCTCAGTTAGAGGTTTTTAGATATGACATTGTGGGGATTACTGAGACGTGGCTGCAGGAGTATCGGGTCTGGGAACTTAATATTCAGGGTTATATATCATATAGAAAGGACAGGCAGGTGGGCATAGGAGGGGTGGTAGCTCTACTGGTGAGGAATGGAACTCAGATCCTTGCGAGGGAAGACATAGGGACTGACGAGGTAGAGTCACTGTGGATTGAGTTAAGGAATTGTAAAGGCAAGAAGACACTAGTAGTAAGATTAAACGAGAACTTACCAGTTTGAAGTTTGATCTTTATTTTATGAGGAGTTACGTTGGTGATTACGTGAAGAACCCCGCCAGTGCGCATGCGCGTCAATCTTCAAAGCAGCGGTGTGAAATCACAAAAAACAACAAACGAAGTAATATAGTAGCATAATAAAACGAGTAATTCAAGAACTTGCATCTAACCTTTATGATAGAGGATTGGGCCGTGGTGGGCACGAAATCACCAACGTAACTCCTGATAAAATAAAGATCAAACTTCAAACTGGAAAGTTCTCGCTTAATCTTACCATTTTACTTCGGAGTCACGTGAGTGACTACGTGAAGATTTTAAAGCTTTGTGATTTCATGCCGCAGACAAATCCCGGCTTCTCATTGCATTGATTGACTCGGAACGAGAAATAATCAATAATGCATTCATAATAACATTTGTACCACAAATGCAGTAATTCATTTATTTTAACAATGAAAATTAATCAGATCCCCTTTAAACCAGAGGAAATTACACAGAACTTAAAATAGTTTCTGCAAACAATCCCGCATTAACAATAGTCCGATGGTAAAACTGTTGAAACATCAACTCATTGGACCACCCGGCGGCTGTGAGAATATGGTCGACGGGGACGTCTTTCGCCCTGGCCGCAGACGTTGCTGCTGCCCTAGACGAGTGAGACGTAAAAACACCAGTGTTAATACCAGCAGCTGTTAAGACTTCTTTTAACCATCTTGAAATAGTCTGTACTGAGACTCTTTTGTGTGGTTTCTTGTGTGTGATAAACAACCCAGTTTCCGATTTCTCAAACCCTTTGTGACCTCAATGTATTGTAACAAATATGCCTTAATTCAGAGACAAGGATCATTTGGATATGCTGCTAGCACAATTTTAAATCCTGTCACACCTGGCCTACTTTGCTTTAGTAGGTCATAAATATAGAATGTAACATTATCTTCAGTTACTTCCATCCTATCTATTTGTAACGTTTGGAATGTCTGGACTCGTTGTGCTGTCACTAATGCCATAAGCATGACCACTTTCATACTGAGTTTGGCCAAAGGTAAAGACACACTTGGTGACCATTCACGAAGTAGTTTCAGAACCACACTCACATCCCAGATTGTCATGTAGCTCGGCCTAGGAGGTCTGGAATAAAAAAATCCTTTCATTCGTCTGGAGACAAGTGGGTGAGACCCAATTGTATTTCTTTCTGAATCCACAACCAAATATGAGGACAATGCACTTGTGGCTGAATTAATTGCACTATAACTCAAGCCTTCATCATAATAAAGTGTTGACAGAAATTCTAAAACATTTGAAATATCTGCCGTACTATATTCAACATTCTTTTGTACACAGAACTCTTCCCATTTCTTAATATAATAAAGGTACTGTTTTTGAGTGCTCTTCCTCCTGGCTGCCGTAAGCATGTCCACAGTACGCTCAGACAGTCCTCGCCCCAGAAAAGGCCTTCTTAAAACCTGCAAATCAACAAATCCAAACGATCATATAATGGATGTTGTTCCCCGTCACTGGGTGCAGCAGTAGATTGCTTCTTTTTGGGACTTTCATCAAAGTCTGTGTCGTTAATTCTAATATTAAAGGATACCATGGCTGTGTAGGCCAGTCTGGTACCACTAGTACCCCTGAAGCAGCATCTTGCCTGATTTTAAGCAAACATCGGCTTATGAGACAGAAAGGTGGAAATGCATATAAAAAACATACCACCCCAATGTAGCGAGAAAGCATCAACCGCTACTGCTCCTGGATCTGATTCCCATGACACATATCTCGATAGTTGATGATTTAGTCTAGATGCGAACAAGTCGATGTCTGGCATTCCAAATCTGATTATTATGTCATTGAATACCTCTTGATTTAACATCCATTCTTTATTATCATGGAACTTTGTTGACCTGGTGTCTGCTATCGTATTCAATCTACATGGTAGATGAATAGCTGAAATCCAAATAATTCTTTTCGATACACCAAGACCAAATTTGATTAGCCATTTTGTCACATGACACCGACTTGATTCCACCCATATGATTAATATAGGTAAGTGCTGTTGTGTTATCAATTTGAACTTGAACATGCAGATTAGTTGTGTTATAACAGTAAGCTTGGAGTCCATAGAAACATCCTAAAAGCTCCAAATAGTTAATTCCCCATGTCTGCAGTAACAATGACTCTTCCTGATTCCATCTGCCTCCGCAGCTGGATGCTAAATCAGTTGCACCCCATCGTAGTGCACTGGCATCAGTTTGTAATATCATGGAAGGTTGTTCAATCAGTACTTTGCTGAAACTGCTTGAGACATGTAGAATCCACCACTGCAGATCAGAAACAGCATTTGTTGTTAGTTGCATGGTTCTATCAAAATGACCAGCATGCGTCCTCAGTGCCTGTTCTTTAATTCTCTGCAGCTGTTGATAATGTAATGGCCCGTATTGGACTGCTGGGAATGCTGCGACTAATTTCCCCAGTACTCTAGCCACCTGTCTGATTGAAGGTTTTTGCTCGTTTAGCAGATTACTGCAATCTTCAATCAACTCCACCCTTTTTTCTCTGGGCAAAGTAATTTTCATTTGAACTGAATCAATTGTGAACCCTAAATAATCAATTGAGGTACATGGTATTAACCTTGATTTCTTTGGATGAATTAGAAACCCCAAACTTTCAAAAGTGGATTTCACAACTGAAACAGATGATTCTGTTGACTCCTTTGTCCTTCCTATAATCAGTACATCATCCAAGTATGCCATTAGTACATGCCCCTGGCTTCTCAGCAAACCCAAAATTGGTTTTAACAATTTGGTGAATATTCTGGGAGCTGGTTAACCCATTAGTCAGAGCTTTAAACTGCCATAACTGGTTCATCCAGGTAAATTTATGATACTTCCTATCTTCCAAATGAACAGACACTGAATAATATGCATCTTTTAGATCTATAGTTGCCATATAAACATGCTTCTGAAATAAGCTGCTTGGCAGTCACAAACGTCTCCATTTTAAAATGTCTAAACTGAACAAAAGGATTCAGACTTGTCAAGTCTAGAATAATCCTACATCATCCATCCTTTTGTGATCGAGGGAATACATTTGACACAAATTGGAGAGTTTGGTAAATTGATTTTTCAATAACATCTTTTTATATAGGTTTTGAAGTGCAGATTGAACCTCCAGCACTTCTTTTTGTGCAAAGTGGAGAATTCTGCTAGGAACATGCTGGACAGGCAAATCACAATTTGGATTGAATTCAATTGGAAATCCTTGTATAATATTCAGAATTACAAAATCTGAAGTAATCAGCTTCCAACTTTTACAGAAGAGATGTAATCTGCCTCCAACTTTTGGGTGTACTACCGTTAGTATGTTCCCATGAGAACCAGGTCCACCTACCTCCTGAGTCATTTGAGTGCCCTGTGGTCCCTGGATTCTCCCGGGTGGACCCACACCGGTTCTTGCTCCCGCTGCAGGTCGCCAGCTACGTCCCTGCGATGATGAGCGACTTGGTCCTGGTCCAGGATCAGTATGACGTCTGAAAGGATACCTGCTCTGTACAGACTTTCCAACCATTGATGTTTTCATCAATCCGGCTGTTTTCGCTTCATCCTCCAACTCCTTAATCCGTCTCCCGAGATCCTCTCCAAAGAGTAAGTTGGGTAATTGTATATTACTTGGTTTGCAGAGTGCTGCGAATTTCGGATTGATAATAGGCCGAATAGCACACTTCCTCAGACAATTGATCTCGAAGTGGGCGCTGCATAGCAACCCCAGTGCTTCCTGATGCAACTCCGTCATCTCCTGGCTTCTATCAGTTATTCTGGCAAAAGCAGTTATTCCAGAACCCAGCAGCTTTAATATTCTCTGCAATTTTACTTCTTGAGCTCTCATAGTCATGCTCATCTGACTCCAGATCACTTGATTCACTGCTGGTGCTTTCAACAACACACAGTTTCTTGGAGTCTCATGTTTTCTTGATGTATCATCTATCTCCTGCTGTTCCAGCTGATGGGAAACCAAGTAATTTATTAGGGAGGCCAATTCTTCTCCTAATGGCTCTCCTGACCCTGACGGGGCAGCGAATCGTACTGCCAGAGGTGGAATATCTGGCAGCTGCCGTTCTTCGCCTTGAACAGCCTCACGGTCAGAGTCGGGGTCTGAACTCTCATGACCCGGGGCACGCGCCTCATCCCTGAGGGTGCATTCCAACAGCCCTTTGCTAGGTGCTACTGAGCTGCTTTCTGCAGCCTGGCTTTTGCTACACTCCTCACTGAGTGTGCTTTTTTTTACAAAAGCCTGTATATGAGGCTTTCCATTTGTGATATCCGCTCGAAAGCAGTATCCAGCCCTGGAGCTACCTCCATTGCCTGGGACTCCTCCTCCGTGGGCCGTCTGGATTTGAACTTCGCCTTGCGCCCGACTGGCGCTGACTGTGTTCTTTTCAGCCCCAAATCCACAGTCGGTATGCTCACCGCTGGCGACTGTACCGGGGTCAGAGGCGGCTGGTCGCCGACCGCAATATCGCGACTTTCTACCGGCTGGGTCGCTCGCCTCCACCCCTTGCCAGTTTTTTCTATGGCGCCTGTGGAAACATCCCCACAGACCCATAGCAAACGGACACGAAAATACTTCCAAAAAAGTTTATACTTACCTTGTAGTTAAAAACTACAATTCCACGTCCGTTTGCGCCAATGCGTCTGACGTAGCCCGGACGTAGGGTGTAAGTTGCAGCAGGAGTTAAAACTGGTATGTAACAAAGGTAATGCCACTATGGTGATGGGGGATTTCAATTTGCAGATTGACTCGGAAAATCAGGTTGGTTCAGGACCCCAAGAGAGAGAGCTTGTAGAATGCCTCCGAGATGGATTCTTAGAGCATCTTGTAATGGAGCCGACCAGAGAAAAGGCAATTTTGGATTTAGGGTTGTCCAATGAACCAGATATGATAAAGAGAACTGGAGGTGAAGGAACCGCTTGGAGGTAGTGATCATAATATGATTAGTTTTAATCTGCAATTTGAAAAGGAGAAGTTTAAATCGGAAGTGCCAGTGATGCAGTTGAACAAAGGAGACTATGAAGGCATGAGAGGGGAGCTGGCCAAGGTAGACTGGATCGGGATCCTAGCAGGAATGACGGTGGAACAGCAATGGCAGGAATTTCTGGGCATAATCGGGAAGGCATGATCATTTCATTCCAAAAAGGAAGAAATATTCTACGGGGAGTAGGAGGCAACCTTGGATGACAAGAGAAATCAGGGATAGAATAAAACTAAAAGAAAAGATGTATAACACAGCAAAGAGGATTGGGAAATGAGTTGGATGATCAGCCATGATCATATTGAATGGCGGTGCATGCTCGAAGGGCCGAATGGCCTACTCCTGCACCTATTTTCTATGTTTCTATGTTTCTATGAAACTGTCATAGGACAACAGAAGGAAACAATACGGGCAATACGGGCTGAAAAGATGAAGTACGAAGGGAAGCTGGCCAGGAATATAAAGTAGGAGAGTTAAAGCTTCTTTAGATATGTTAAGGGAAAAAGAGTAGCATAGTCAAATGTGGGTCCCTTGAAGGCAGAAACGGGTGACATTATTATGGGCAACAAGGCAGAAGAGTTGAATAGGTACTTCGGATCTGTCTTCACTAAGGATGACACAAACAATCTCCCAGATGTACTGGAGGACAGAGGATCTAAGGGGGTAGTGGAACTGAAATAAATTTTCATTAGGCGAGAATTAGTATTGGGTAGGCTAATGGAACTGAAGGATGATAAATCCCCTGGCCCTGGTGGTCTACATCCCACGGTCCTCAGGGGGGTGGCTCTAGAAATAGTGGACGCATTGGTGATCATTTTCCAATGCTCAATAGATTCAGGATCAATTCCTGTGGATTGGAGCTAATGTTATCCCACTTTTGAAGAAAGGTGCGAGAGAGAAAACGGGGAATTACAGACCAGTTAGCCTGACTTCGGTGGTGGGAAAGATGCTGGAGTCAATTATTAAAGAGGTAGTAATGGGGCATTTGGATAGCAGTAAAAGGATTAGTCCAAGTCAACATGGATTTATGAAAGGGAAATCATGCTTGACTAATCTTCTGGAAATTTTTGAGGATGTGACAAATAAAATGGATGAAGGGGTGCCAGTGCATATAGTGTATCTAGACTTTTAGAAAGCCTTTGATAAGGCCCCGCACGGGAGACTGGTGACTAAAATTAGAGCACATGGTATTGACATGGTATAGGGTGTTGACATGGGTAGAAAATTGGTTGGCAGACCGGAAGCAAAGATTAGGAGTGAACGGGTCCTTTTCAGAATGGCAGGCAGTGGCGAGTGTAGTACCGCAAAGCTCGGTGTTGGGGCCGCAACTGTTTACCATATATATTAATAATTTGGAAGAGGGAATTAGGAGCAACACTAGCAAGTTTGCGTATGACACAAAGGTGCGTGGCAGTGTGAACTGTGAAGAGGATGTTAAGAGGTTGCAGGGTGACCTGGACAGGTTGAGTGAGTGGGCAGATGCGTGGCAGATGCCGTATAATATAGATAAATGTGAGGTTATCCACTTTGGCGGCAAAAAACAAGGGGGCAGATTATTATCTCAATGGGTTTAGGTTAGGTAAAGGGGCGGTGCAGCGAAACCTGGGCGTCCTGGTAACTGAAAAGTTGGCTTATAGGCACAGCAGGCAGTGAAGTAAGCTAAGGGAATGTAGGCCTTCATAACACGAGGATTTCAGTATCGGAGTAAAGAGGTTCTTCTGCTGTTATATTGGGCTCTGGTGAGAACACACATGGAGTATTGTGCACAGTTTTGGTCTCGAAATGTGAAGAAGGACATCGTTGTGATTGAGGAAGTGCAGCGTAGGTTCACGAGATTGATCCCTGGGATGGTGGGACTGTCATATGAGGAAAGATTGAAAAGACTAAGCTTGTATTCACTGGAGTTTAGAAGGATGAGGGGATATCTTATAGAAACATATAAAATCATAAAAGGACTGGAGAAGCTAGATGCAGGAAAAATGTTCCCAATGTTGGGCGAGTCCAGAACCAGGGGCCACAGTCTTAGAATCAATGGGAGGTTATTTCAGAGTGAGATGAGAAAAAACGTTTTCACCCAGAGAGTTGTGAATTTATGGAATTCCCTGGCGCAGAAGGCAGTGGAGGCCAAGTCACTGGATGGATTTAAGAGAGAGTTAGAGCTCTAGGGGCTAGTGGAGTCAAGGGATATGGGGAGAAGACAGGCAAGGGTTATTGATAGGGGACGATCACAATGATCACAATGAATGGCGGTGCTGGATCGAAGGGCCGAATGGCCTCCTCGTGCATCTGTTTTCTATGTTCCTATGTTTCTATTTTTCAGATTCCTATTAAACTTTTCCCCTTCACATTGAACCTATGTCCTCTGGTCCTCGATTCCTCTACTCTGGGCAAGAGACTTGCTGCTGCTGTGCCGGGACGGCTCGCTCGCCGAGTCTGGTCAGATTCACGCTGCAAAACCTGAGGGCAAGGCTTTCGAAGGCAGCGTCGGCGGCAAACTTCTCCCTGGCCAAGTTCTCGGTCACCTCGGGCTCGAGTCCGCAGTGCTCGAAGAAACTGTCGAAGCCCGAGCAGGCTCGGGAGAAGCGGTAGCTGAGGTCACAGTGCTCGCGCCGCAATCCACCTTCACCAACCCGCCGTTTGAGCCGCTCCTTGGGGCGTTCTGCTGCTGCTTCTCGAGGTGCTGCTGGCGTGGCGACTGGGGGGGTGAGGGGAGTGAGGAGGGGGGTGAAGAGGACAGAGACCGGGGGAGGGGAGGGGAGAGGAGAGTGGAGATGAGTGTGGGCGAGACGAAGGGGGGAGGGCAGAGAGGGGAGGGGGTGAGGAGGGAGGAGAGAAAAAGGAGGGAGAGGAGCAGCGGGGGGCGGGCGACAACCAAAGGAGGGTGTGGGGTGACGATACTCGCGGCGTGAGCAAGATTGTGCAGATTTCAAGTTTTGACATATTTTTGAATATTTTCTTTAATAACTCGAGAAATAAAACATGAAATTGTCAGATGAGGCGATTTTGGGCTCCAGGGGAAAAAATCTGTACCGTAAGATGTAAAAATGTTACCGTTAGCGCGTCGTTTGTTCGAGAAGATGTGATTATACTCAAACATACACACACAAGAACAAACACACACACATCGAAGATCATACTTTTAATAGTTACTGGACCAAGTGGGATCCGTTGGGTCCCATCCCCTCATCGGGCGGTTGTGGGGGGAGGGTGTGGCATGCGGCGTCACACACATAAACCAACCCCTCACTCATGTTTTTTTTTTTTTTTTTTTTTTTTCTTTTCTTTTTTTTCGGGAAAATGGAGGCAGTGGAGCGGAGTCGGAATGACGACTCCCGATAGCGAGTTTGCCGATTGCGGTAAACTCGCGGTAAAATCGGACCTCGGACCTCGGACGAAGTCGCGACTCACCACTCGGCGAGGGACCACTGTAGGCTGCGGTGGTCTCCGGCGTTTGTCCGTCTTCAACAGTTGAATCGAGTAAGCCTGCGGCCTACACCACAAGCCGCTCGATCCCTGCACGCTGCCCGGAGAGGACGCTGGCGTTGACTGTTCGCCGCTTCTCCGCCCGACATTCCCCCCCCTCCTCTTGTAACCTCTTACCTGTCTGTGCACCGTCGACGCTGGACACCTCCCTGGACACCTCCCTGCACCAGCAACGCTGCACCCCCAACCTGGACAGCCTCTCTCTGCACCTGCGCCGCTGGACGGCCCCTGCACCTGCACCGCTGGACGGCCCCTGCACCTGCGCCGCTGGACGGCCCCTGCACCTGCGCCGCTGGACGGCCCCTGCACCCGCACTGCTGGACGGCCTCTTTGTTCCCTCACTGCTGGACTCCTCGCTGCACCAGCTCTGGACAGCCTCTCTGCTCACCCACCGCTGGCTTCTCTCTCCACATGCACCGCTCGGCGCCTCACTGCACCTGCACTGCTGGACGGCCTCTTTGCTCCCTCACTGCTGGACACCTCGCTGCACCCGCTCTACCGGACGGCCTCTCTGCTCACCCACCGCTGGCTTCTTTCTCCACCTGCACCGCTGGATGCCTCTCTGCCCCTGCACCGCTGGACGACCTCTCTGGGCCCTCGCTACCGGATACCCATCGCTGCTGGACACCTCTCTTCGACTTCTCTGCTGGTCACCTCTCTGCGCCCTCACCGCTGGACAACCTCTCTGCCGCTTCATCATGATCAAATACTCGGCTCTGCGGCTGACTGGTCTCTCCAACAACCACACCCCATCCTGCATCACAATCATTAAACAATTTGGACTTCTACGTCGACCCCGCTACATCCATAGAGGCTCTCGATGCAAGCTTGTCTGCTCCGGCCTTGGACATCCCATTCCATCCATCTGCTCACTATCACGCTCTGCCCCCCCTCAACCGTGTCACCCCCCATCCCAGCTGACCATATGCACTGTCAACTGGGACAACCTCAGATCTCTCCAGCCTGCCCCCATCCCTCCACCCTCTCACAATGCCAACTTTGCCCTCCTCAACACCCGGTCGCTTAACAACAAAGCCCTTGCCCTCCATGACCTAATCCTTGACAACACTCTTGACTTCCTTCTGCTCACTGAAACCTGGCAACAACCCAATGTCTTCTTTTCCCTCAACCAAGCATCCCCATCTGGGTTTAATTATATTTCCAAACACCGCCCCTCCCGCTATGGAGGCGGCCTCGCTGTTATTTTCAACCAGAACTTTCCGATCGTTGAACTCACCCTCCCCCCAGTAGCATCATTTGAATTCCTTGCCTTCAAAGCCCTTTCGTCCATGACAGTCATCCTCATTTACCGGCCACCTAAACCAAACCCCTCCTTCCTATCTGATTTCACTGAATTCCTCACACTTGTCTCATCTCTCTCCCCACGTCTGCTGCTACTTGGGGACTTAACCATTCATATGGACTCCCCCACCTGCAAGCTCGCATCTGAATTCGCTTTTCTACTTGACAACTTCTCTCTCACTCAGCACGTCACCTTTCCCACTCATGACAAAGGTCACATCCTTGACCTGGTCTGCTCCACAAATCAACCGGTACTCGACCTCCATCCATGCCTCTTCCCCCTCTCGGATCATAAGCTCATACGGTTCACCATCCCTTCTCCGACACCTAGCCCCCGCTTCCTCCGAGAAATCACCTTCCGTAATCTAAAATCTATCGATCCTCACCATCTCTCTGACCTGCTCTCCACCACTCTCCCCCTGGACTCAACCCACATCTCACCTGATGATCTCACAAACCATCTCAATTCCACCTTGTCTACATCCCTTAACACTCTGGCTCCCTCCAAAACAAGAACCGTAACTTTTAATAAATCTTCACCCTGGTACACACCTGCACTTCGTAAGCTGCAACAGATTGGTCGCCGACTTGAACGACTCATAAAGAAATCACCTCTCGCAGTCCACCATGTAGCTTATAAACTCCACCTCACTGCCTACAAAGATGCCCTCATTGCTGCTAAATCTGCATACCTCTCCTCCATATTCACTGACCCCTGCCTAAACCACAGAACCCTCTTCTCCACAGTCTGCAACCTCCTCAAGCCTCGAGCCATCACTCTCCCTACCTCCACTCCGGATCTCTGCAACTCATTCCTCCACTTTTTTGCTGATAAAATGAGCACCATCTATCAATCCCTATCCCCTGTACCCGACTCCCCAGCATCTACTCCACCACCTACCAAGGCCCCTCCTTTCAACATCTCCGCTGATCTCCATACCCCTCCCCCTCACTGCTTCCTCTCCCAGTTTGACCCGGTCACCCCTACTGAAATCTCCAAACTCATCAGCTCTTCCAAACCCACTACCTGCTCCCTTGACCCTCTCCCCACTCCCCTGCTGAAGTCCTGCCTCCCTGCTCTCTGCCCCTACCTCACTAATCTTTTCAACTCCTCATTGTCCCAAGGAATTGTCCCCTCTGCTTTCAAAACTGCTGCTGTCACACCAATCTTAAAGACACCTGGTCTTGATCCCTCCTCTCTCATTAACTACCGCCCCATCTCAAACCTCCCCTTTCTTTCAAAAAACCTGGCGCGCATCGTCGCGTCACAACTTCATTCCCACCTCCTCGCGTACAACCTATTCGAACCCCTCCAATCTGGCTTTCGCCCCCTCCATAGCACAGAAACTGCTCTCCTCAAAGTCCTCAATGACCTCCTTACCTCTGCTGACTCTGGCTCCCTCAATATCCTCATCCTCCTCGACCTGAGTACAGCCTTCGATACCGTCAACCACAACATCCTGCTCACCAGACTTAGGGACCTTGGCATTGAAGGTTCTGCACTCAGCTGGTTCCGTTCTTACCTTTCCAACCGATCCCACTTCATCTCTCTCCATAACCACACCTCTGCCACAGCCACTGTCACTCAAGGCGTTCCCCAAGGCTCCGTTCTTGGTCCCCTCCTCTTCATCATCTACATCCTCCCCCTTGGTCATATACTCCGTCACTTCAAACTGGACTTCCACTGCTATGCTGATGACACCCAGATATATCTCAGCAACAAGTCCCCCCACCACCCCCCTCTCTCCCATATCAACTCCTGCCTATCAGCCATCAAATCTTGGATGCAACTCAACTTCCTTAAATTAAACAGTAGCAAAACAGAATTTCTCCTCATTAGCTCCAAATCAACACTCACTAAAATTAACAACCCCACTCTCACTATCGACGGCACCACTGTCTCCCCATCTCCTCAGGCACGCAACCTTGGCGTGATCCTTGACTCAACCCTCTCCCTTGAGCCTCACATCCGCCATGTTGTCAAAACATCATTTTTTCACCTCCGCAACATTGCAAAAATCAGATCGTCTCTCACCCCCCCCCCCGCTGCTGAAAGACTCATCCATGCCTTCATCTCCTCCCGACTGGACTACTGTAACTCTCTTCTTTTCGGAATCAATTCCAGCAGCATCAAACGACTCCAACTGGTCCAAAATGCAGCCGCTCGACTCATTACCCACACCAAATCCTGGCACCACATCACCCCAGTTCTCAAAGAACTTCACTGGCTTCCCATTTCCCACCGGATCACCTAAAAAATCCTGGTCCTCACCTACAAAGCCCTCAACAACCTGCCCCCCCCCCCCTTATCTCATTGACCTCCTCTCCCCTACCAACCCTCACGGTCCCTCAGATCCACATCAGCTGGTCTCCTCTCCACTCCGAAATCAAACCTCTGCACCTTTGGAGGCAGAGCCTTCTCCAGGGCAGCTCCCAGGCTCTGGAATTCCCTCCCACAACCGGTCCGAAATTCTGAGTCCCTCACCATCTTCCAGTCCCGCCTCAAGACCCATCTCTTCACCTCTGCATACCCTTAGTCCCATGTTCCCCTCCCCTCTGTCTTACTGCTCTATTTTGTTTTGTTTATTCCTGACTCTCAATTGTAAAGCGACTTTGAGTCCTGAAAAGCGCTATATAAATAAAATCTATTATTATTATTATTATTATCCCCCGTTATATCCGCTCACGCATAGCCCCCAAATCGCAGGCGTGGCTTCAGAGGGAGTGGGATAGAGAGAGAGGGACACAGAGGCACAGAGGGGACACAGAGGCACAGAGAGGGACACAGAGGCACAGCGAGGGAGGGGGGAGGAGGTGTGGGGAGAGAGGGGGGCGAGAGGGAGCCTGAGGGGCAGAGAGGGAGCGGGGGGGGGGGGGGGGGGAGAGCGAGGGGGGGGGGTAGAGTTTGAGGAGGGGTGGTTGTCAGAGGAGAGGGCTGGTTCCTGAACGCCAACATCCCTCATCACACATCGAGGACCATAGCTGTGATGATCTCACCAGGGAAGGATACAAGGACGCTAACAAAGATCTTTGTCATAGAGTTATATAGCGTGGAAGCAGATCCTTCGGCCCAATTAGCCCATGATGACCAATATGCCCATCACTGCTAGTCTCATTTCAAGGCTTTCAAAGGTTTCAAAGGTTTCAAAGGTCTTTTATCGTCACGTGTACCAATTAAGGTACAGTGATACGCGAAGTACCATACATCCGTACGAAAAAACGCAACAAGCCACCCAACTACATAAAAGTTAACATACACATTCACCACAGCGGATTCCCCACATTCCTCACTATGATGGAAGGCAATAGAGTCCAATTTTCTTCCCTCTCTATTCTCGCACGGTCGAGGCAGTCGAACTATCCGTCGGTGCCATCGAAGCTCCTGCAGCCCGCTATCAAAGGCCCCGCGTCGGGGCGATCGAAGTCCCCGCGGTTTGGAGTTCTCGAAGTCGTTCTCTAACCAGAGACCGCGAGCTCCGCGATGTTAACAGGCACCCGCGGTTGGAGCTCCGAGGTCGGTCGGGATATGCGGCAAAAGCGGGCAGATGAGACGAGTGTCCATGGGCAAGTTAGACCAAAGGGACCGTTCCCCTTCTGTATGGCATCATGACTCGAACTTAAAGTTAATACTCTTGGGTTACAAGCTACCCAAATGGAAGTATGAGGCGTTTTTCCTGCAGTTACGTGCGGCTTCACTGTGGCAAACGATGAGATTCACGACGGACAGGTTGGGATAGCAATGCGATTTCTTCTTTTTGCGTGTGGCGTCCACAGCCTAAAGTTGTAGGTCAACTTGTTCTATTTGATCTTTTGTTTGTGCAAGTCGGGTTGATTGTATTGGTCGACACAGGGTGGACCACGTGAAGGTTGCAATCTCCCACCTCGTGAAGGGGAGTTTAAATGGTTGGCAAGTGGAGATCCAGCAGGCTTTGTCGGACAGAGCAATTTGCAGCAAATGTGTACATGAACACATCACATGCAAAATGCGGTAAAATACATTTACTTGTAATTAGGTCAAATTATTCTGATTTGCATACGATCCATAACATACAAATCCATCACTAGTTTTATTGAAGTCCTCTAGCCGATTTTAGGATCATGACACAACCGGTCTGCAGGGGGCGCTCGGTCCTTGAATGTGACACATTATAGGGAGCCCGGTCCAGAAATACTCAGAGTTGGTCTCATTCATTCACTTTACTCCCTGCTCCGGCAATCAGCTCTCATTGTTTCAGTCCCGAGACAGTTGTTCGAAACATTCACCATGACTACCTCATTGCAACATTCTCAGACCAACCAGTGTGTCTTTATCTCAAATATTAATAGACGCTGCTGCTACGGTTACCCGGTTACCCCCTTCATTAACAGTTACACAATTCTTAAATCTATTTTATTTTCTAACAAGCTTAAGACACATTGTGAAAGGATACTTGATTGCATTCTTCAGTTCGCCTCTGACCCTAGACTGAGTCACCACATAAATAAACGTGTTCGTGCACGAACTCAGAATTTTAAGCATGTCCCCGGCTTCAGTTGCCATTGTCAAAGGATGAGCCCAGTTTGGGACAGTGTGTGTGTTGACAATATCCGTATAAATGAAGGTCATCACTTCCGGCAGCCACAGGAGGATGAAACTGCCGGACACACAGAAGAGTAAAATGATCGATTTTCTTCGACTCACCATCTCCGGGTCCTCCTGTTTCACGCCACTGACGTGAGCGCGGAGCTTCCTGCGGGCTCGGTTCGCCACCACGATCGACCTGACCGTCACGATATTAAGCAACACAATTACGAAAAACGGAAGCAGAGGGGTTAAAATGTTGTGAATCCAGGAGAAAGCAAGCCACCCTGGCTGTGAATAATATTCCGGCCTTTCCTCGCATTCCATGGGCCAGTTAATATAAGGAGAATAAAATGCAAAATAGTAGGGGATGTTCCGTATTAAACTCACAACATACACTGTTGCTATCGCTACCCTGGCGATTCTAACCGTGCAGTACCCGTTCTTAAAGCCCAGGCAACAAATGGCTATAAAGCGATCAAATGTAAAAGCGACAGTTAACCAGACTTAGCAGTCCAGGGACACATAGGCCATCACTTGTTGTAGGGTGCATGCAATAGTGGGTGTGTACCGAAAAATCGCAGCGTAAAGGTAAAATATCGCCACGTTGCAGAAGACGGCCAATAGATCTGCTGCCGCCATCGCCACCATATAGTAGGTGATGCATCGAGACAGCCCGCACTTTCCCCGTCCGAGAACGATGATCGCCACTAAATTACCTGTGAGGAAATGAACATAGACAGCCTTTGAATCTGGTCATCAGTTACAAGGTGCTCTCAATGTTGGTGATCATGGTACAGGCGCGACCCCTACTGCTGTCCTGCGGTATGGCAGCCACCCGAGCCACATTGCCATTCACTTTCAGATCCAGAATAGATCACGTCCGTCCGCTCAATTACAATTACAACACAAGGTAGGTGTTATAATACCCAGATCTATCTCAGCACCAAGTCCCCCCTCCACCACGCTCTCTCCCATATCAACTCCTGCCTATCAGCCATCACATCTTGGATGCAACTCAACTTCCTTAAATTAAACAGTAGCAAAACAGAATTTCTCCTCATTGGCTCCAAATCAACACTCACTAAAATTAACAACCCCACTCTCACTATTGACGGCACCACTGTCTCCCCATCTCCTTAGGCCCGCAACCTTGGCGTAATCTTTGATTCAACCCTCTCCCTTGAGCCTCACATCCGTCATGTTGTCAAAATATCATTTTTTCACCTCCGCAACATTGCAAAAATCAGATCCTCTCTCACACCCACCGCTGCTGAAAGACTCATCCATGCCTTCATCTCCTCCCGACTGGACTACTGTCACTCTCTTCTTTTCGGAATCAATTCCAGCAGCATCAACCGACTCCAACTGGTTCAAAATGCAGCCGCTCGACTCATTACCCACACCAAATCCTGGCACCACATCACCCCAGTTCTCAAAGAACTTCACTGGCTTCCCATTTCCCACCGGTTCATCTACAAAATCCTGGTCCTCACCTACAAAGCCCTCAACAACCTGCCCCCCCTTTGTCTCATTGACCTCCTCTCCCCCTACCAACCCTCACGGTCCCTCAGATCCACATCAGCTGGTCTCCTCTCCACTCTGAAAGCGAACCTCTGCACTTTTGGAGGCAGAGCCTTCTCCATGGCAGCTCCCAGGCTCTGGAATTCCCTCCCACAACCGGTCCGAAATTATGAGTCCCTCACCATCTTCCAGTCTCGCCTCAAGACCCATCTCTTCACCTCTGCATACCCTTAGTCCCATGTTCCCCTCCCCTTTGTCTTACTGCTCTATTTTGTTTTGTTTTTTCCTGACTGTCAATGTAAAGCGACTTTGAGTCCTGAAAAGCGTTATATAAATACAATCTATTATTATTATTATTATACCAGGAGAAGGGCTCAACCAAGAAACCAAGCCCACAGCCAAAGTAATATCTATACTGATGGTACCAACTTATGCTAAGGACAATATGCAATAATCAGCTACCTATATATTAACAAGCGCATGAAAAATATCTGATCGTGCGAATGCAAGTATATCAATAGATTAATCAAGTGGGCACCTCCCTTCACAGGTGTTTCGTTGCGTTAGGCCCACGACACCTCGGGAATTGGTTGTGACGTCACAGATTAAGCCCCTCATACCTGCTCTCACAAGCCATGCTACCACCATCTACTACACTAAGGAAGCTGTTGATTAATTCACTCTAACAAATGCTAAAACACTCACATACTATCTTGTACTTACCCAACCCCATTATTTAGCTCGTAACGCCACAAATATCAACATGGCATAAAACTGGGATACACTTACACCGAATACGCTTACAAAGAAATGTATTGTCAAAGCAGAGTTGTGAAATGTGTTCAATTGTCATGTGTATCGAATACGGAATGTTTAAATTCTTACTTGCAGTCGCAAACTGGCTTAAACTCAATACACACTAATAATGTGACATTAACAAATGAGTCAACCGATTAATTACCACAGAACGAATGCATAAACCCAGAGGTTCTGTGTGCAACCAGCGGCCGTCCATTGAAGGTGGGGTTGCGTGGTGTGGGGTGAGATGGAGTAGCCGTGTCCAGTAGAGCCCCGGTACTGAACGCCACCTTTGTGTGTGGTTGCTTCAATCTCCGTGTATTCCGGGAGAAAGACACGATGGGCCCCGTGTTGCTGACATCCCCATCCGGAATTACTACACACTTCGGAAACCGTCCTAACAAATGTCCGGGTGATCGGCAAACAAAGGATTCTACTTTTTGCTTTTGAGTGGCATTAAAGGTGAGGACTTGTGTTCACGGAGGCAGCACTTTATACAAAACTTCACCTCGGGAGCCACGCAGGGATTACGAAGTGCGACTCTTTCAGAGCCACTCCCAGTGTTTCATCTCCACCTCCCATCCGCGACCCTCTTCTGTTCCCCGGAGGCATTAAGCGCCTACATACTCTAACTGGCATTTACTAACGCAGTACACAATATGCAACGACGTGAAGTAAACTCAGAGACCTGCTGTGGAGTTGTGTTTGCGTGACGGATACTTTAGATGGACAAACCCCGGTCAAAGCTTCACTCTCGTGACCCGAAGGAACAGTTGCAAAATTCAACCCCTCGACGGTGTTAAATGGCAAGCAAATAAAACGACTTACTGAGCAGTCCGATGATTGTAATGATGTAACGAAAGTAATTCTGTACTTTCCATAATATAACTATCCGCTCAAAGTCACTAACCCCCATCGTTGATGTCGGTGGGACATAAAGATGTCGCCTGCACTGACAATGGTCCCAGGTAGATCGTCACTGACAGTAGCTCAAGGTCCCCGCTCGCGTTTATTTATACCTCACGAAATTCTGATGTTGTCAATTACATGTCTCCCATATGCACATTAATTCCGCTACTTTAAACGAGTTGTGAAATTCTGTTTATCTGGTATTTCTGAAATACCTCTTGAGATTGTCCTGAGATTGTTTTGTACATCTGCCAACACCTGCTCAGCCTGTTTTGTAACTAAGTTTTAAGTTTTCAACAGGGAACCTCACCAGGAAAGGATGCAAGGACGCCAACAAAGATCTTAGAGTCAATGAGCGTGGAGGCAGACCCATCGGCCCAAATCGCCCGTGCTGACCAATATGCCCATCACTGCTAGTCCCATTTCAAAGGTTTCAAAGGTATTTTATTGTCCGTGTACCAATTAAGGTACAGTGATATCCGTATTTCCATACAGCCATACTAAAAAAGCACAAGACATACAACTACATAAAAGTTAATATAAACATCCACCACAGCGGATTGCCCGCATTCATCACTGTGAGGGAAGGCAATACATTTCAAACTTCTTCCCTCTTTATTCTAGAAACATAGAAAATAGGTGCTGGAGGAGTCCATTCGGCCCTTCGAGCCAGCACCGCCATTCATTTTGCTCATGGTTGATCTTCCCAAATCAATAACCTGTGCCTGCCTTCTCCCGCGGTTGGGGCAGTCGAAGCTACCGGTCGCGGCGGTCGAGGTCCCCGCGTTCGGGCGAACGAAACCCTCGCGTCTGGGCGATCGAGCCCCTGAGGTTTGGAGCTGTCGAAGTCGGTCTCTAACCAGAGACCTCGAGCTCCGCGATGTTAAGTCCTGCAGGTTCCCGCTGTTGGAGCTCCGAGGTCGGTCTCCAGCAAAGGCCGCCAACTCCTCGATGTTATGCCGCGGTGCGGACCGATATATGATACGTCGCATCTCAGTCGAGGCTTACTAAGAGATTTAAAAAAGTTTTGCCCAGCACCCCCCACCCGCCTCCCAGATAAACAAGCTAAAGAACATTAAAACATACATTAACGCATATTATTAAAACAACAAAGAAAGAAGGGTCCGTCAGACTGTTGGCGATGCAGCCATTGCTGGCGCCATCCATTGGAGATTTGCTCATTTTGGCCAATATCCTCTAAACCCATCCTATGCATGTAACTGTCCAAACGTTTCTTAGACTTTAGACTTGAGTAATACAGCGTGGAAACAGGCCCTTTGGTCCACCAA
This sequence comes from Malacoraja senta, assembly GCA_038087875.1. Taxonomy (NCBI): domain Eukaryota; kingdom Metazoa; phylum Chordata; class Chondrichthyes; order Rajiformes; family Rajidae; genus Malacoraja; species Malacoraja senta. Next base: position 140,980 of record JAXLNO010005963.1, read on the forward strand.
CCATTGGCCACCCCGTACACTAGCACTACCCTACAGACACTTGTGACAATTTACAATTCGATCAAAGCCAATTCATCTACAAACCTGTACGTCTTTGGAGTGTTGGAGGAAACCAGAGCACCCGGAGAAAACCCACGTGGTCACAGGGAGAATGTACAAACTCCATACAGACAGCACCCTTAGTCAGGATTGAACCTGGCTCTTTGCCGCTGTAAGACGTGCCGCCCTCTTCTTAAATGTTGTTATAGTACCTACCTGACCTGTTGTGTGTCATAGACATGGAGTTATAGAATCATGGCTCTGGGATATAGGCCCTTTGGTCCAACTCATCCATGCTGTCTACTAGGCCCCATCTAAGCTAGTCCCATTTTTTGTGCTTGGCCCACATCACTCTAAACGTTCCGTCTAATCATTTATCATCCATACACCTGTCCAATTTATTTGAAATGTTGATACTGTACCTGTCCCAACCACATCCCCTGGCAACACGTTCCATATACCAACCGTTCCCTGAGTTAAAAGGTTGCCCCTCAGGTTCCTTCTAAACCTTTCCCCTCTCGTCTTAAAACCCATGTTCTTGTTTACAAGAATAACCCCTGGAATGTGTGGGTTAACATATGATGAGCGTTTGACAGCACTGTGCCTGCATTCACTGGAGTTTAGGAGAATGAAGGGGGGACCTCATTGAAACGTACAGAATAGTGAAAGGCTTGGATAGAGTGCATATGGAGAGGATGTTTTCACCAGTGGGAGAGCCTAGGACCAGGGGTTATAGCCTCAGAATTAAGGGATGTTACTTTAGGATGGAGATGAGCAGCAATTTATTTCGTACAAGGGCGGTAAATCTGTAGAGTTCTTTGCCACAGAAGGATGCGGAGGCCATGTTAAGGGATATGTTTAAGGCAGAGATAGACAGATTATTTATTAATACCGGTGACAGTGGTTATGGGGAGAAGGTAGGAGAATAGCTTTAGGAGGGATAGATAGATCAGCCACGATTTAATGGCGGAGTCGCCTTGATGAGCCGAATGACCAATCCTGCTCCTAACACAAATGAACCTATGCCCTGTGGCTCTAGATTGCCCATCTGTTGGTAAAAGAGAGTAGGAAGGAGCTGGAGATGGTGGTTTTCGAAGGTAGACACTCGCAGCCGAGGGACCTGTTGCCATGCTGCATCCCTCTCCGGAAATCACAAAGTACCGGTTAATCTGTGGATGTGTAGTCAAATGCACAGGGAACTGCAGACGCTGGAATCCCGAGTAAAACGCAAAGTGCTGGAGGAACTCAGCGGCTCAGGCAGCATCTGGGGAGGGAAAGATCAGACGACGTTTAGGATTGAGACCATTCTTCAGACCGATACGAGTGGGGGGGGGGGGGTGGGATAGGGTAACTGGGTCGGGATGAATCCTAGTAAGAGATAGGTTGATGCAGGGGACGGCGATCTTTTTGGCAGGTTGGTGGAGTGAGTGGAAAGCTTAGGGATTAGATTGTAAGGGGGACGGCATCCAATGCAGGAGTAGGGCAGCTGAGAAGCTGGAAGATGTTATGGAAGGAGATGGAAGCAAGTTCAGTCGAGAGGATGTGCCGACGCTCGGTAAGGAACGAGGCAGGATTAAGTTACTTTTATTTTAATGCAAGAAGCCTGGCGGGTCAGGCGGATGAAATCAGAGCGTGGGTAGGTTAGTTGAGTGGTACGTTGTGGCCGTAATGATAATCTGGCTGCGGAAGGGACAGGACTAATATGTTGATACTCAAGGTCAGGGATCTCCAAACTACGGCCATCGGGCCACATCCGGCCCGCCACGAGATTTAATCCGGCCCGTACCAAGCACAGCGCAGGACTGAGCGTGTGTCGGTTAGGCGTCGATTCGAGTCGGGGGCACGGCGGTCGGAGCTGCTCTTAGTGTTGTTACCGGATAGATCCCTCGAACTGTCAGAGCCGAGAAATCACAAGGCCGCCGTGAAGTAGAATTTCGGTGTAATCGGCGTGGGGGGGGGGGGTGTGGTTGTTCGGCTGCTGCTATCAGAATGGGTCGGCGGCGGGTTACAGTGTGCGATCGTTCCTCTCTGACCCCTCTCCCCCCACCTCTCTCTCTCTCTCTCTCTCTCTCTCTCTCTCTCTCTCTGTCTCTCTCTCTCTCTCTCTCTCTCTCTCTCTCTCTCTCTCTCTACCCTCTCTCTCTTTTCCGCTCCCTCTCCCCCCTTGTCTCTCCCTCTCTCTGTCCCTCTCCGCTCTCCCTCTCCCCCTCTCTATCTCTCCCACCACTCTCCCCTCTCTTCCTGCCCTATCTCTGCCTTTCACTCTGCCTCCTCTCTCTCTGCCTCTCTCTCGCTGCCCCCCTCTCTCTATCTGTCCCTCTCTCTCTACCCTGAGAGAGAGAGGGACAGAAATTGACACGTTGTGCAAAATATATAATGTGGCCCTCATGCTGAAAAATGTGGAGTCCCGTGGACAAGGATACAGGTGCGGGTTGGGAATTGTCTTTCCGATGAAGGAGAACTTCATAGCAAGTGCTGGAGATGCCATTACTAACGGTTCGTCCAATCGGCCACTATAATCGGAGCTACGAAAAAAGGGAAATATTTGTCTTGTTGTAGGTGTAATATAGGGCTGCAAGAAGGCCACGAGCATTAGAAGAACAAATATATATCCGGAGATGGGAGGCAGCTTTGAGACTAACAGTATTGTCAGAGTAGGGGGATAAAAACTTTCCCAAATAAAGACCGCGATGGCCCTAGGGCAAAGGGCATAGATGAGGTGGAATTTGTCAAACGTGTACAGGAAAGTATCCTTAAACGAAGCACGATTAGTAAGATTGCAGCCGACACCAAATAAGATGACACTAAATGTTCAGGAAGGAACTGCAGATGCTGGAAACATCGAAAGTTGACAACAAATGCTGGATAAACTCAGCGGGTGAGGCAGCATCTATGGAGAGAAGGAATCGGCGACGTTTCGGGTTGAGACCATTGCCGTCTGTCCCCGCAGCCAGGGGGGTGATCGCCCCATGTGCGCGTCAGGGGTCCGGTGGTGGTGCAACGCGGTCAGTGACACTGGGTGGGCGCAGGGACCAGACTGTACCCAACTCTGCTCCACCCGGCCACCTGTGTGTGTATGCTGCCTACCCACAGCCCGCCACAGCGCGGCCGCATGGGCGAGACGAGGCGGAGGGCGGCCGTGGCCGTGGGAGAGTTGGGGCTGTCCCCGGGACGCGCTCATTCGGCCGCTTACACCTTGGTTCCCGGGTTCAGAGTGCCCAGTCACCTATGGCTTGTGTGGGCCCACCTCACGTCTCCCCCGGCCAGTGATTTGAAGGACGCGGGGGTTTGGATCAATTGCTGACAAGTTCCGCCCTCCCGGCGACGTCATTCCGTTATTTGGCTATTCGGCATTGCGGCATTTAGAAGCGTTGGCTTCCAGGCGTTATGGGCCTTTCGGTGATTTAGCGTTTCAGTATTGCGGCCTTTCGGTGAGTTCGCTTTTAGGCGTCCCGCCCTTTCGGGTAGTTGGCTTTTTGGCGTCCCGTCCTTTCGGTTAGTTGGCTTTTAGCCGTCCCACCCTTTCGGTTAGTTGGCTTTTCGGCTTGTACGCTTGCGGCTATTTGGCTTTTCGGCTTCGTAAGCTTTCAGTTATTTGGCATTTTGGAGTATTTCCAATCGTTTTTTTCGTTTCCAATTCTTCGCTTCGGCGTCTCGTCCTTCGACGCCACGTCGGGGTATCGTCTGCCTATATACCTATTTGGCTAGCGGGCAATCTAGCTTTCGGACTATACATCTGGCTATCAACTTAACCAGCCACCTAGCTTCATATTATGGAGGTCTGAATACCTGGCTATCTAGGCACCTGGGTATCATCTCCGGATATCCAGCAATATGACTACCTATACATCGAACTACCCAGCTATAGATAGCCAGCTATCTATCTAGATATCTAGCTCTCTAGCTATCTACCTAGCTGGTGAGCAATCTAGCTATAAAGCGAATTACCAATTTTACCATGAAGTTAACTAGTTCGCTATCTGGACAGCTGGATAACCAGGTCTTGCTAGCTAGCTACCGATTATTCTATTCATCAAGCTAACTTGATATATTTTATACTATCTAGCGACCAACTATGTGGCTATCCAGCTATGTAACTATCTTGGTATCGTTCTATCTAGCTACCTAGCTACCTAACTATCATGTTAACTATCGAATTATCTATCTATCTGGCTACCTACCTACCTGGCTATCAATCTTGGATAGACACAAACTGTTGCAGTAACTCAGCGGGACTGGCAGCATCTCTGGACAGAAGGAATAGATGACATTTCGGGTCGAGACAATTCTCCAGAATATCTGTCTAGATATCGAGCTATCCAGCAACGTATCTAGTTAGCTTTCTGTATATCAAACTATTTAACACGCTGATGAGATATCTAGCTATCTAGCCGGCTACCTGTCCACCAATTTTATTATTATGTAGCTAGATAGCTATCTAATTGGTCGGTTGGAGGCACTGTAGGTCGGCATCGTTATTTCGACTTTATTTGTTTTTTTTAGTATGTCCAATTGTTTGTTTTAGTGTCTCTCAGTATGTCTTATGTGGTGGGTGGCGGGGGAGAAAAGGGGAAAACCATTATCAGTCACTGCCATCGCAGAGCGGGGAAATACCTTGCCGGGGTCGCCAGAAAGGAGAGCTCCGATCGCTGGCCTGGTGACTTTGGCATCATGGGGCTGTAGTCTGCGGAGCTTCGAGCCGCGGGGGTGGTGTGGAGTTAGCATCCGGAGCCTGGGATCCCTTGTCGGGGATCACCGGACAAGAGCTCCAACCGACGGCCTACGGCTTATAACATCTTGAAGCCGCGGGCTCCGGTAAGAAAGTGTCCGATTTGGGCACACCAAGCCGCGGAGTATGTTCGACCGTCCCGAGGTCGGAGTTTCGATCATCCCGAAGAGAGGGCATGTACATCTGGTCGTCCGTAGCGGCGACTACGGAGGGTTCATGGCTCCTCGTTGTTATTTGGGCACGGTGAGTTCTCTGCCTCTCCCGTCCCCCGCGGCTTCTAGTTCCCATCCTATGCCACTACTCGTGGGGAAAATCGTTCTCTTTTTATTTCCAGTCGTTCAAAGAATGTTTTAAATACCTGCAATTTTAGTTCGTTTTTTTCTATGAACAGTATATGTCCCAGATATACACTCAAAATAATATCTCAACTAGTTAATGACAAAGGCATTCAGCGCGCGTAGACGGTTAGTGAATCGGTTTTCTTCTCGCCACTTGGGCACACATTGAGAATGGTAGGCCTCTGGGTGGTGTTGTAGAGTAGAGGGATCTAGGAGTACAGGTGCACGGTTCCTTGAAGGTCGAGTCGCAGGTAGATAAGATGTTCAAAACGTATTTTGGCACTTTGGCCTTCATCAGTCAGAATATTGAGTATAGAAATTGGGAGGTCATGTTGCAGTTGTATAAGACGTTGGTGAGACTGCATTTAGAATATTGTGTTCAGTTCTGGGCACCGTGTTATAGGAAATATATTGTCAAGCTTGAAATGGTTCAGCAAAGGTTTACGAGGATGTTGCCAGGACGAGAGGATGTGAGGTATAGGAAGAGGCTGAGTAGACCGGGACTCTATTCCATGGAGCGCAGGAGGATGAGGGGAAATCTTATAGAGGTGTACAAAATCATGAGAAGAATAGATTGGGTAGATGCGCAGTATTTTGCCCAGAGTAGGGGAATCGAGGACCGCAGGACAGGTTCAAGGTGAAGGGGAAAAGATTTAATCGGAATCCGAGGGGTAACTTTTATACACAAAGGAATGTATGGAACAAGTTGCCAGAGGAGGTAGTTGAGGCCGGGACTATCCCATCGTTCAAGTTCAAGTTCACATTTATTGTCTTAAGCACCAATCGGTACAGTGAGATTTGAGTTACCATACAGCCATACAAATAAAAAGAACACAATACATACTAGAGTTTAACATAAACACCCCCACGCAGCGGAATCAACGTTTCCCACTGTGAGGGAAGGCAATAAAGTACACTCATCTTCCTCTTTGGTCACCCGTGGTCGGGGCCTTAGAACCCTCCGCAGTCGCCGCTACGGACGGCCCGATGTACAAACCCTCTCGCCGGAATAATCGAAACTCCGGCATCGGAACGGAGGAACACACTCTGTGGCTCGGAGTTTCCGAATCGGCCGCTTCTTACCGGGGACCGCGGCTTCCGAATTCCACAGGCCGAGCTGGACGGAGCTCCAACACTGGTGATCCCCGGCAAAGGATCCAAGGCCTCCGCGATGTTAAAGTCAGCTTAACGCTCAACATAGGTGAACATACTTCATTCAAAGGGTGGTGAGTGTATGGAACGAGCTGCCAGAGGAGGTAGTTGAGAGAGGGACTATAAAAACATTTTAAATACATTTGGACAGGCATATGGACAGGGCGGGTTTAGAGAGATATGGGCCAAATGCAGGGAAATGGGACGGGCCCAGTATGACATCTTAGTTGGCATGGAGAAGATGGGTCAAAGGGCCTGCTTCTATGCTGTTCATCTCTATAACTCATCAACTAGGTGGTTAAGTAGAGCCAGGATATTTAGGCGTTAAAAATCTCTGAAATAGGCAGGCAAAAAGGCATAATAAAATTACAAAAAAGGCATGAAAAGGGATTTATTTCCACCACCAAAATACGGTTAAAAATGATAATTATAAAGGTATACTACATTAAATGACGAAAGTTGCCTGGTTGCACATAATTACTAGCATTTTTTCAAATTATCTGGTGTTAAACTATGCCGTCTGTCAGACAGAATATGCTTCAGTTGTGAAAAACGTCTTTCTACCGCAGCTAAGGTCACTGGTGCACACCTGAAACAAGCTACAGACTCTACATTCATGTTGATATTTTGTGCATTACAACTACCATTGAGAACTTTAGCTATGTTTTGTATTTCTTCAAGATCTTTGTTCGCTAACACATTTTCCTTGTATGTCTTTACCTACATCGCCAGGAACTTTCAGTACAAAGTACAGCAAGTGAAGATGTAAACAACTGAACAATAGTTCAGCTGTTTGACTTCTCCAATACTTCCGATGTCAACAAATACTCCTTTAATGGTTGACCTGCCTCCAGATTACCGATGACCACATTGGCAAAACATCTCCCCACAGCATCAGTTGTCTCGTCTATTGAGATCCATATTTTGTTGTGTGCAACTTCATCTCTAATTTTCTGCACAACAATGTTGAAGTTGCTGTCAACATAATTTTTCCGCAATCATGACTCTGTGTATTTCCCTAAAAAACCTCTGAGAGATTTGTTTTCCAATTTCCACAGTGGAATTCCAGCATCAATGAATGCGTTGCACAGATCACTCGAAAACTCACAATTGCGACTGGAGCCAGCAGTAAATGTTGCGAGGAGACAATCTTGCATATTTCCTACCTTCAGTTTAGCTGTCTGTACATGCTGGGAGACGAAATATTTATTCTCATGATTCACTGCTTTCTCACATGCTTTGCAAAACAGCACAAATTTGTCTGCAGAGAATATATCACTCCTGTACACTCTCACCAAATCGTTCAGTTTTTTACAAGGCGTTGACTTGACTTTGGGCATTTTGACGCTTGCAGGGGTAGACCCTACAGGAGCGGGGATGCAGACCTCTACAGGCAGGCCAAGTAATAGCTGAGAAGAGGAATCAAAGCTGCCAAGGAAAGGTACTCTGAAAAGTTGAGGAGCAAGTTCTCAGCAAATGACTCTTCTTCAGTGTGGAAGGGTTTGCAAGAAATCACAAGCTACAAGATGAAAACCCCCCGCACCTTGGACAATCGTCAGCTGACCAACGACCTGAACAAATTCTACTGCAGGTTCGATAAACAGAAACCGAACCCTGGTACCCCCACACCCCATCCCCAACCAACACTTCACACCTACTCACAGCTTGACGCCAGTTTGAAAAGACTAGATCCTTCCCCACCTACTCCTCCCCAATCACCACTTCACACCTACTCCAGTCTGCATGACTCCAGTCTGCAATGACTGGACCCTTTCCCACGCACCCCTCTCCAATCACCACGTAACACCCATTTACAGCCGGGTTTCGCCCCGGTGGTGTAAATGTTCTTGTAAGTTACGTTAGTGGAAAAAAAGACTGGTTTAGGCAATCAATCGTGAAAAAGGCTTTATCTTCCTGAAATCATCAAAAAAGGCATGAAAAGGCATTTATGGCATTTATGGCAAACTCCTGACTCTAGTGTTTATTTTTGACAGCTAGCCCAGTTCTAGGAAATGGGCATATGGATGACACAATTAGTGCTGAGTCGACTGGTTCCGTTTGGAGAAACGTAGCTTAGAAGTACCTGGGGACATTTCCTTCACAGAAGGTCAGCAGAATGGTCCACGTGGTAAATAATCATGTCCACAAGTGATAGCAGCAGAATTGGGCCACTTGGCCCATCAAATCAAATCAAATCATGAATCATTCAATTGTCCTGCCTTCTCCCCATAACCCTGACATCTCTATTAATCAAGAATCTGTCAATCTCCCACTTTAAATTATCCATTAACTTGGCCTCCACAGCCATCTGTGGCAATGAATTCCACAGATTCACCACCCTCTGACTAAAGAAATTCCTTCTCATCTCCTTTCTAAATGTATGTCATTTTATTCTGAGGCTGTGGTCTCTGGTCCAAGACTCTCCCACCAGTGGAAACATCCTCACCACATCCATTCGATCCAGTCCTTTCACTATGCGATACATTTCAATGAGGTCCCAGTGCTGTCAAATGAACTCTTGATTAGTACGGGTGTCAGGAGTTATGGGGAGAAGGCAGGAGAATGGGGTTAGGAGGTAGAGATAGATCAGCCATGATTTAATGACGGAGTAGACTTGACAGGCCGAATGGCCTATACCCTACTCTACTCCTATACCCCACGACCTTGTGCTCATCACACATTAACCCAATCATTCCTGGGATGATTCTCCTAATCCTTCTCTGGGCCCTCTCCAGCACATCCTTCCTCAGATATGGGGCTCAAAATATCAGATGACATAAATTGTTCACTTGGATTAATCTTATTCTACGATAGGAAACAAAATTCCCATGATTTTCAGTTCAGTTCAGTTTAGTTTGATATCAGGTGTACTGAGGTACAGTGAAAAGCTTTTGTTGCGTGCTAACCAGTCAACAGAAAGACAACACATGATTACAATTGAACAATTTACAGCGTGTAGATACATTATGAGGGAATAACGTTTAGTGCAAGGGAAAGCCAGCGAAGTCTGATCAAGGATAGTCCAAGGGTCATCAATGAGATAGATAGTGGTTCGGTACTGGTCTCTGGCTGTGGTAGGATGATTCGGTTGCCTGATAACAGCTGGGAAGAAACTGCCCCTGAATCTAGAGATGTGCGTATTCACACTACTGTAGCTTATCCCATATGGGAGAAGGAATGTGGCCTGAGTGTGACTCGTCCATGATTATGCTGCTGGACTTGCCGAGGCAGCGTGATGTTCAAATGGAGTCAATAGATGGGAAGTTGGTTTGTGTGAGATTGAATTGGGTGAAATTGTATTGAAATGACAGCATTTTTTTTCAAAAGTTCGTATAAAATAAAATAAAAATCCTAATGTTTCTCATGTTTGGCAAGGATAGAATTTTTCATCAATGTTGTCCGATGTGAGCTCATCGGACATCTAAGGCATTTCTTGCTGAAGGCAAGATGTGGATGAGCACATGGTGTGCTTGGTCGCACATCAGTGAACGTGGTAGAACCAGTGGGTGAGGTGATTAGAAAGATACTTGGACAACATTCTTTTTTATCAAACACGGTAGATCGACACAGAGTGTTGGAGTAACTCAGCGGGTCAGGCAGCATCTCTGTAGGAATGGAATAGGCGGCGTTTCAGGTTGAAGCCCTTCTTCTGAGAGTCAGGGGAATGGGAAACTGGAGATACGAGAAAGTACAAAGAACAAACGAATGAGAGGAATGAAGAACATATCACAACAAGCAGCGATGAACCAGGGAAGGTGGAGCCCACAATGGTCCATTGTTGGCTGTGGAGAAGGGGATGACGAGTGGATACAAAGCGAGAAACTCAGCAGGACGACCGTGAAACTAGTGGGATGACCAGGGTTGGGGAGGGACGGAGAGAGAGTGGGTGCAAAGGTGACTTGAAGTTAGAGAAATCAATATTCATAACGCTGGACTGTAAGCTGCCCAAGCGAAATATGAGGTGCTGTTCCGCCAATTCCCGCGTGCATGGCCGTCGGAAGGGTGGGGGCGGGGGTGCGATGGGTGCTGCCACGCTCCCTTTTTTATCAGAGTAAAAACGAATCCAGAGAAAAAAAGATTGTAGCGCAATCAGTGTTTCCACTTTAAAGGAAATTACCCGAAATTCGGGAAATTCTGGTTCCGGCCCGCGGGATGATTTGGAAAAAAATGAGTGCCCGCTTCTCCGGGCCCGCGGGGGGCTGCGGTGTCTGCCCGCCCGATCCATCCCTCCATCCGCGGCGTCGGATCCTGGCCGCCGTTCGGCCTGGTATCCAGGGAGCGGGTTCGCTGCCGAAGGTCCGGGGATACCGTTCTCCCGTCGCCGGGCGGGAGCGGGAACGACTGATTCTGAACCCAGTCCTTGCAGCGGCCGTGACCTGACACCAGGCGCCGCTCCGGCCGGGCCCTCGCCTCCCCCCCGCCGGACCCACGTCACGTTCCCCCCGCCGGCTGCTCGACTCGTCCCTCGCCTTCACCCCCCCCCGCCGCGGGCCCTCGCCTCCCTCCCTGCTGTGCCCCCACCTTCGCCCCCTGCCGAGCCCACACCTTTCCCCTCTGCCGCAGGCCCTCGCCTCCCCCCCGCCGCGGGCCCTCGCCTCCCCCCCGCCTCCCCCCCGCCTCCCCCCCGCCTCCCCCCCGCCTCCCCCCCGCCAGGCCCACGACCCCCCGCTTGCTCTACGCCTCCACCCCCAGCCACGGGCCGACGCCCCCCCCCTGGGCGCGGGCCCTCCGACGCTGCGTGGGTGGGAGAGAGGGGTCGAACGTGAGAGGGGGAGCAATGTGAGAGGGGGAGAGAGAGAGAAGGGAAGGGGAGGAGGGGGAGGGGAGAGAGAGATAGGGGAGGGAGAGAGAGGTGGAGGGGAAGAGGGAGGGGGAAAGAGGAGGGGGAGATGGAAAGGGGGATTACCTTTCTTGAGATAGCAAAATTAACGTAGGTTTTAGAGCAATTATATTTTCTCCTCCATATGAATAATATCAAACAATTGGAACTGCTTTCTTTTCCTTGATAACAATACTGAAAAATATGAATTCCATAGTTTTGCGCCTTTCTTTTTGCATCATATTAATTTAATATAATTGGAATATTATAAAAATCTGCATGTTTTCATTGTCACCATGGATCTGTCCGCAGTAATGCAGCAGTCCATTGATGCAGTTGCTGCTGAGGCAGAAGATGGAGTTAGAATAGAGTGGGGAACCGTTTCATGTTGGAATGCCGCATTAGGTTAGCTGTAATCAAATGAGGCTGCATCCAAGAAACTTCACTTAGATATACTTCAAAATGTACATTATTTTGTAAAAATCTAACTACTCTGTACTAACTTCAAGAAAATGAAAAAAAAATTGTTAATTCTAAAGTTAACAAACCTTTTTAATGACTTTGTTGTGACTGCTTTTTGTGGGAAAGCATTTGAATATTTGGTTGCAACTTGGAGGTATGCAGTTTCAGCTGATCTTCTGGATGGGTATCCATCATTTATGACCTCAAGGACGACTTGATTTGGGTTAGATAGGAGAATGTACAGGGCTCAAATTAACGGTTGCCCAGTTGCCAAAGGCCACCTAAATTCCCGCCGGGCAATCTAAAAGCCGTGTCATTTTGCTCGGCTTGGCCAGCGAAAAAAAAAAAATCAAATGCCGATTGTCAATTCACGATCGGCATTTGATATATTTTTTGTAGTGGGTTGCGTTCGCACCCTTCTTTAAAAAAAATACAGAGTGAAAAAAACATATTGGGTGCGCAATATTCTTTTATTCTACACCAGGACAGAGGGTGCCTCTTGGCCCTCTTGCAGCCGTCATCCACTGGATGACACTTGCGTTGCTCTCGATGACCGGGAGGGCACAGGCTTGTTCTTTGCCCGGAGCGGCTCGTTGCCGCTATCGCTGCTGCTGTGCCGGGACGGCTCGCTCTCCGAGTCTGGGCAGATTCATGCTTCGAAACTTGAGGGCAAGGCTTTGGAAGGCAGCGTCGGCGGCAAACTTTTCCCTGGCCAAGTTCTCGATCACCCCGCCGCTTGAGCCGCTCCTTGGGGCGATCTGCTGCTGCTTCTCGGGGCGCTGCTGGCGTGGCTACTGGGGGTGGGGGTGGGGGAGAGGAGGGAGTAAAGAGAAGAGAGACCAGGGGAGGGGAGGGGAGAGGGGGTGAGATGACGGTGGGCGAGAGGAAGGGGGGCGGGGGGAGAGGAGGGGGGAGAGAGGAGGGGGGAGAGTGGAGGGGGGAGAGAGTGGAGGGAGGGAGAGAGGAGGGGGGAGAGAGAGGAGGGAGTGAGGAAGGGGGGGAGTGGAAGGGGGGAGAGGAGCAGCGGGGAGCGGCCTTCAACTAAAGGTGGAAGGAGAGGTGGGGTGTGACGATACTCGCGGCGTGAGCAAGATTGTGCAGTCTTCAAAGTTTGTCAAATTTTTGAAGATTTTCATTACATAACTCGAGAAACAAACATAACATTGTCAGATAAGGCGATTTTGGTCTCCAGGGTAAAAAAATCTCTAACCGAATATGTAAAAATGTTAACGTTAGCGCGTCGTTTGTCCGTGAAGATGTGATTATACACAAACAAACAAACACACGAACAAACACACACACATCATAGATCAGAATTTTCATAATTACTAGACAAAGTGGGACTCGTTGGGTTCCATCCTCTCAACGGGCGGTTGTGGGGGGATGGGTGGCCTGCGGCGTCACCCACATTAACCAACCCCTCACTCATTTTACCCCATCCCCCGCATATGCACTCACGCATAGCCCCCAACGCAGGCGCGGCTAGAGAGGAAGGGGGATAGAGGCAGGGACACAGAGGAACAGAGAGGGACACAGATGCACAGAGAGGGACACAGAGGCACAGAGTGGGACACAGAGGCACAGAGAGGAACACAGAGGCACAAAAGAGGACACAGAGGCACAGAGTGAGACACGGAAGCACAGAGAGGGACACAGGTGACTAGTGGTGTGCCTCAGGGGCCTGTGTTGGGTCCACTGTTGTTTGTCATGTACATCAATGATCTGGATGATGGTGTGGAAACTTGGATTAGTAAGTATGCAGATGATACTAAGAAGGTGGTGTGGTGGATAATGAAGTAGATTTTCAAAGTCTACAGAGATTTAGGCCATTTGGAAGAGTGGGCTGAAAGATGGCAGATGGAGTTTAATGCTGATAAATGTGAGGTACTACATCTCGGCAGGACAAATCAAAATTGGACTTACATGGTAAATGGTAGAGAATTGAGGAATGCAGTTGAATAGAGGGATCTAGGAATAACTGTGCATAGTTCCCTGAAGGTGGAATCTCATGTAGATAGGGTGGTAAAGAAAGCTTTTGGGGTGCTGGCCTTTATAAATCAGAGCATTGATTAAAGAAGTTGGGATGTAATGTTAAAATTGTACAAGGCATTGGTGAGGCCAATTCTGGAGTATGGAGTACAATTTTGGTCGCCTAATTATAGGAAGGATGTCAACAAAATAGAGAGAGTACAGAGGAGATTTGCTAGAATGTTGCCTGGGTTTCAGCAACTAAGTTACAGAGAAAGGTTGAACAAGTTAGGTCTTTATTCTTTGTAGCGCAGAAGGTTAAGAGGGGACTTGATAGAGGTCTTTAAAATTATGAGCGGGTTAGACAGAGTTGACGTGGATAAGCTTTTTCCATTGAGAGTAGGGAAGATTCAAACAAGGGGACATGACTTGAGAATTAAGGGACAGAAGTTTAGGGGTAACATTAGGGGGGACTTCTTTACTCAGAGAATGGTAGCTGTGTGGAATGAGCTTCCAGTGGAAGTGGTGGAGGCTGGTTCGATTTTATCCTTTAAAAATTGATTGGATGGGTATATGGACGGGAAAGGAATGGAGGGTTATGGTCTGAGTGCAGGTAGATGGGACTAGGGGGTAATATTTATTTAAAATAAAAAAAAAATAAAAAAAAAATGTTCGGCACGGACTTGAAGGGCCGAGATGGCCTGTTTCCGTGCTGTAATGATTATATGGTTATATGGTTACAGGGGCACACAGAGGGACACAGAGGCAAACAGAAGGACACAGAGGGATACAGAGGAACACGGGGTTACAGAGGAACACAGAGGCACAGAGAGGGGTATATAGTCACAGAGAGGAACGCAGAGGCACAGAGAGGGAGGGTGGGAGGGAGGGGTGGGAAGAGGTGGGGGGGGGGGGCGAGAGGGAGCCCGAGGGAACCTGACGGGGCAGAGAGGGAGCGGGGAGCGGTAGAGGGAGGGGGTAGAGTTTGAGGGGTTGGGGCTGCGCGTCGTCAACGCAAAATCCCACGCTCCCGGCTGCAAAATGCACCCGTCCCCTACCCGTGCGGGGGGGGGAGGGGCAGAGAGGTGGGGCGCTCCGTCAGAGGTGAGTGCTGGTTCCCGAACGTCGCTCCCGGCTGCAGGCTGCAGTCAGGGCTTGTGAACGGGTGGGCGTGGGGGGGGAGGGTGACGTCACTCGCAGCGCGTGAACATAACGTGCAGCCATTGTGACGTCAACATGTCCTCAGCCAAAGCGATTTTATTTCCAAAGATATTTGACATTTTTGAAAATTTTGATTAACTCAAGAAATAAAGCTGGAAAATTTTAGGAAAGCAGATTTTAGACTTCACCGGATAAATCTCTACAGGAATATGTAAAACATTTATCGTCAGGGTTCGTTTTTTCGAGCAGTACGATCACACACACACACACACACACACACACACACACACACACCACACACACACACACACACACACACACACACACACACACACACACACACACACACACACACGCACACACACGCACACACACACACACACACACACACACACACACACACACACACACACATACACACACACACACACACGCACACACACACACACACACACACACACACACACACACACACACACACACACACACACACACACACACACATCCAAGATCAGAGTTTTATAAGTATAGAGTTATGATTGAATCAAAATCAAGAATTATAAATTCACATTTCAAAAATGGTTTCCCAATTCAGTATACTGATTTTCGGTATTCCATACAGATATTTGAGTATACATGTGGTTGCATGCAAAATACTGATTTTCAAAAAATCCAGTTTCTGAGTAGTACGTTCTATTGCACTTATGTGAGAATACCGATTTCCCCAACAACATACTGATTTTCAGCATGAAAACACGAAATGCTCGGTGAAACTTGGCAGCTCTGCAATTATTCACAATCACATTTTGTTTGAGAATTCAAAATGTGATTTGTGATCTTGTTTATGAGTCATCATGGAACTAGAATTTGTTAATAGTATGACAATAAAAATAGGTTAGTTTGAAAGCGATCATCGTCATGTAAATGCACCATTTAGTTTGACTTGAATTTTCATGATGGAAATTGATCCGACCTAAATGTTGTATTAAAATTAAAATTGCTGTGTTGTTAGGTCAGGAGGACCATTAAATGTGCACTGCACACACTAACATAGTCGAACAGTGACAGGCAATCAAATCAACAAACACAACGTTTAAAAAAGGTTTTGTGTTCTGCAAAAACTTACATTCTTTTACTTGCAGCTTTTGCATGCTCCTTTATAACATTTTACATATCATTTTACAACAGTACAACTTGATTATTAAAACAAGGACAACTTCAAATCTGATTTAAAAAAATGTATACAACAATGATCCCAATCATCCCATTCCACCCACTCATTACTCTTGACTTCAACCAAAATCATTTCTGAAATATTCGTCATAAATTAGGTGCAAAACTGCTCCAAATAAGGCTCTGAATGCACCAGAGTGCATCCAAAGCCTTCTTAAGCGGGCCCTGGACCCCCGGCGCGAGGGACTTCGAGCTTCGCGCTTGTGATGTGCGCTGCGCGCACATTATTTCACACAATTTATTTGTAATCCTGTCATGACACCCACCTTTTTGAAAAGCTTCGTACGGGCCTGGTGTGGCCTCACTCTGACAATGGAGGAGGCCTCAGGACGTAAAGGTCAGCGTAGGAATGCGGAAGAGAGTTAAAGTGTTTGGCAACTGGGTGATCGCGTAGGCCAAGGAGGGTCTGAGCACAGGTGTTCAGCGAAACAATCGCCCAGGTTCCCTTTCTCTGGAAATGCTGCCCGACCCGTTGAGTTACTCCAGAACTTTGTGTTTCTATACCAGCATGTGCATTGCCTTCCTACACATTTTGTCTGCTCCACTAGGAAATCTCCTCAAGGTTTGCCTACTTTATCAAACGCAGCTTGGAGCACACACGGGCATGGGGTCTTGTACAATTGAGACCACACATCGAGGACCATAGCTCTGATTACCTCACCAGGGAAGGATGCAAGGACGTCAACAAAGATCTTAGAGTCATAGAGATATATAGCGTGAAAGCAGACCCTTCGGACCAACTAGCCCATGCTGACCAATATGCCCAACTCTGCCAGTCTAATTTCAAAGATTTCAAAGGTTTCAAAGGTATTTTATTGTCACGTGTACCAATTAAGGTACAGTGAGACGCGATTTACCATACAGCCATACGAAAAAAAGCAACAAGCCACCCAACTACATAAAAGTTAACATAAACATCCACCACAGCGGATTCCCCACATTCCTCACTGTGATGGAAGGCAATAAAGTCCAATTTCCTTCCCTCTTTATTCTCGCACGGTCGAGGCCGTCGAACCATCCGTCAGGGCGATCGAAGCTCCTCTGCAGCCCGAGTGTCCATGGGCAAGTTAGACCAAAGGGACCGTTCCCCTGCTGTATGGCTTCATGACTCGAACATAAAGTTAATACCGTTGGGTTACAAGCTACCCAAATGGAAGAATGAGGTGTTTTTTTCCTGCAGTTACGCGCGGCTTCACTATAGCAAACGGTGAGACTCACGACAGACAGGTAGGGATGGGAATGTGAACACCCCCACCCCCGCCCCCTACATAAACAAGCTAAAGAACATTAGCACATACATTAACACATACTATTAAAACAGCAAAGAAAGATGGGGCAGGCAGACTGTTGGCGATGCAGCCATTGCTAGCGCCATCCATGGAGATTGGCCCATATTTGGCCAATATCCTCTAAACGCTTCCTATCCATGTAACTGTCGAAATGTTTTTAGACTTTAGTCTTTAGTGATACAGCGTGTAAACAGCCCTTTGGACCACCAACCAGTGGCCACCCCGTACACCAGCACTACCCTACCCACGTGGTCACAGGGAGAACGTACAAACTCCACACAGACAGCACCCTTAGTCAGGATTGAACCTGGGTCTTTGCCGCTGTCAGACGTGCGCCATCTTCTTAAATGTTGTTATAGTATCTACCCGACCTGTTGTGCGTCATAGACATAGAGTCATTGAATCATGGCTCTGGGATATAGGCCATTTGGTCCAACTCATCCATGCTGTCTACTAGGCCCCATCTAAGCTAGTCCCATGTTATGTGCTTGGCCCACATCACTCTAAACATTGTGTGTGTGTGAGTGGGTGTGTGAGTGTGAGGTTGTGTGTGTGAGTGTGTGTAGGTGGGTGTTTGTGTGTGTGAGTGTGTGTGTGTGTGTGAGTGGGTATGTGAGTGTGAGTGTGAGTGTGTGAGTGTGTGTGTGCGTGTGAGTGTGTGAGTGTGTGTGTGTGTGTGGGTGGATGTGAGTGTGCGTGTGTGTGTGAGTGTGTGTGGGTGTGGGTGTGGGTGTGTGTGAGTGTGTGTGAGTGTGTGTGAGTGAGTGTGTGGGTGAGTGAGTGTGGGTGGATGAGTGAGTGAGTGTGTGTGTGAGTGGGTGTGGGTGTGTGCGTGCGGGTGTGAGTGTGTGTGAGTGTGTGTGAGTGTGTGAGTGGGCGGGTGTGAGTGTGTGTGTATGAGTGTGTGCGTGTGAGTGTGTGGGTGGATGAGTGAGTGAGTGTGTGTGTGAGTGTGTGTGGGTGTGTGCGTGTGGGTGTGTGTGGAGTGCGTGCGGGTGTGGGTTGTGTGTGTGTGTGTCAGTGTGTGTGTGAGTGTGCGTGTGTGAGTGTGTGTGAGTGTGTGTGAGAGAGTGGGTGGATGAGTGAGTGTGTATGGGTGTATGTATGTGTGTGCAAAGGCCGAGAGCTGTGGGAGAGTCAGGGCGAATTGTTGCCGGGCCGGCACATCTGTAAAAAGACATGATTACCGTATTTTTTTTATCGCTTGATAATTAAATTCCGGGATAATTAGTGAGTGCAACCGTGCAATATTTTGTCATGTTATTAAATTAAGTATTTTGTGTTTTATGGTACCAGCTATACACTGAGATGGAATGATAGGCAATAATCTTGTTTGATCCTCTTGTGAGACTGGTCCCACCCGCCCCGCCCCAAGCAAAACCTGAAATGACGCCGCTGTTTGACGGCTCCGGCATCTACAAAATCAGCGCTGCAACACTGCTCCTATCACATATTAACCCAGATTGCCCATCTGTTGGTAAAAGAAGGTAGGAAGGACATGCAGATGTTGGTTTTGGAAGGTAGACACTCGCAGCCGAGGGGCCTGTTGTCGTGCTGCATCCCTCTCCGGAAATCACAAAGTACCGGTTAATCTGTGGATGTGCAGTCAAATGCACAGGGAACTGCAGACGCTGGCATCCTGAGTAAAACGCAAAGTGCTGGAGGAACTCGGCGGCTCAGGCAGCATCTGGGAGGGAAAGGGCAGACGACATTTCGGGTTGGGACCCTCCTTCAGACCGATACGAGTGGTGGGAAGGGGGTGGGGGTGGAATAGGGGAAACAGGGTCAGGATAAATCCTAGCACGTGATAAAAGATTGATGCAGGGGACGGCGATCTGTTTGGCAGGTTGGTGGAGTGAGTGGAAAGCTTAGGGATGAAAAGGAGATAACAGGGGTCAAACAGGTAGAGGCGAGGTGGAGTAGGATGTTCAGCAGCACAGTCGGATGGAGATGCAAGATGGTCGTTGGGAGAAGAAAGAGGGGGATGAAAATAAATGGGGATCAGAAGTCATCTTGAGATTGCTCCTGGTGGCATGTGCTTGTGAGAATAGGACCCGGTTGATAGGATATGTGTTTTCGTGCCGAGTAATTGGTGCAAGGGGCCAGGCTTACAGATTAGTCAACATTGTGGATGTCTCCCGTGGCAGATGTGACCTGTACAAGAGGAGCCTCTTTAGTTGGTATGGAGCTGAACAAGAGATGAACCAATACCCCGGCGGGTAATTCGGCCAGTGCTACTCGGGTGGGATAAATTAGATTGTAAGGGGGCGGAATCCAATGCAGGACTAGAGCACGTCTGAACCTGGTAGATATTATGGAAGGAGATGAAAGCAAGTCCAGACGAGAGGATGTGCCGACGCTCGGTAAGGAACGAGACAGGATTAAGTTGCTTTTATTTTAATGCAAGAACACTGGCGGGTCAGGCGGATCAACTCAGAGCGTGGGTAGGTTCGTTGAGTGTTACGTTGTGGCCGTAATGTTAATCCAGCTGCGGAAGGGACAGGACTGGTATGTTGATACTCAAGGGAGGGGTCTCCAAACTATGGCCCGTGGGCCACATCCAGCCCGCCACGAGATTTAATCCGGTCCGCACCAAGCACAGCGCAGTGTTTCAGTTAGGCGTCGATTCGAGTCGGGGAGCAGGCGGTCGGAGCTGAGACATCACAAGGCCGCTGTGAAGTAGAAGTTGGGTGCAAGCGGGGTGTGGGAGGGGGGGTGGGTGGGGGGTAGTTCGGCTGGCGGCGGTCAGAATGGGTCGGCGGTGCGTTACAAAGGTGTGATCGTTCTTCTCTGCCCCCTCTCTATGCCCTCTCTCCTGCCTCCTCTGCCATATGTCTCTCTCCCCTCTCTGCCCTCTCCACCCCCCTTCTCTCTCCCCTCTCTCTCTCATCTATCTCTCTCTCTCTCTCTCTCTGTACCCTCTCCGCTCTCCCTCTCCCCCTCTCTATCTCTCCCACCACTCTCCCCTCTCTCTACCTGCCTCTCTCTACCTGCCTCTCTCTCTCTGTCTCTCTCTGCCTCTCTCTGCCCTCTCTCTCTGCCCCCTCTCTATATCTGTCCTTCTCTCTCTCTCTACCCTGTCTCGTTCTGCCCCTCTCCTGCCCCCTCTCTCTCTGCCTCTGTTTCTGCTCTCTCTTTCTCTCTGATCTCTCTCTCTCTCTCTGCCCTCTCTGCCTCTCTCTCACTGTCGTCTCTCGCCGCCTCTCTCTTTGCCCTCTCTGCCTCTGCCCTCTCTCTCTCTCTCTCTCTCTCTCTCTCTCTTTCTCTCTCTCTCTCCTCTCTCATC
>JAXLNO010005964.1:0-28718 GCA_038087875.1 Malacoraja senta
GTGAACTCGACCATCCAGCACCTCCTCTATTAGAGATGGCACCCTGGTGGCCCCCCTGTCCTGGAGATGATTTGAACCCAACCCCCTTTCTTGAGCCCGAAGTCCAAAGAAAGGTTCCGACCCTGAATGTCACCCACCCATCCATCCATGTTCTCCACAGATGCTTCCTGGGCACATTGACTTACTCCAGCGCCTTTGCGTCTATCTTCGGTGGGAACCAGCATCTGCAGCGTATTCCTACATTTCTGAGCCAACCCACCTCCAGATTACGCTTGTCCATTCCCCAAACACAGATTCCCTCCGAAGAGGGTGAATGATGAGATCTAGTCTTGGTCTCAAGAGATGCT
This sequence comes from Malacoraja senta, assembly GCA_038087875.1. Lineage (NCBI taxonomy): Eukaryota > Metazoa > Chordata > Chondrichthyes > Rajiformes > Rajidae > Malacoraja > Malacoraja senta. The sequence continues at coordinate 348 of JAXLNO010005964.1, forward strand.
TCTCTGGGGAAGGGTCCCGAGAGGGTCGCATATCCATTTCCCCCCTTCCTCAGATGCTGCCTGACCAGCTGAGTTCCTCCAGCACTTTTGGACTTTGCCTCAAGATCCCAGCATCTGCGGTTCCTTGGGCCTCCGTGAGACTATCCTGAAGTTGTCTTGAGGGGTAAGGACTGGTTGTCTGATTGAGACTCCGCACTTTCAGGGGTTTCAACCCAACTTCTACCTGGGACGTCCCGAACATGGAAACAAACCAAGCGTCTCCCGGAGCCGAGAAAGTCCTGGTGGACCTCCATTGCGTTGGAGGTGTTGGTAGGACCCACTTCTTCCTTGTCCCATGTTCCGCCCACCCTACTGGCCACAGACTTAGGGTTTCGATCGCTGTCGAGATGGGGTTGGCCATACCCCTGGATCTCCCCGGGATTCAGAGCACGGAACGGGAAGGGAGGTCCACATCGAAAGGTCCTCCAGCATCTCCGGCCGCGAGTGCCCTCCCTTCTACGAACCCCTGGCACCGGGCAGATTACCATGGGCCACACACATTGGACATGAACTGGACATGAGCTGAATGTGTAGGAAAGAGCTGCCGATGAAGATAGACACAAAAGGCTGGAGTAACTCAGCAGGACAAGCAGCATCTCTGGAGAGAAGAAGTCTGAAGAAGGGTGTCACCAATTCCTTCTCCCCAGAGATCCGGTATTTTGTGTCTACCTTCGTTCTCAACTGAACTGAACTGTGTTACACTGTGTTTTTGAACCTAAAGATGACACCACAAAATAGCCGGGTTTATTGTGAATTGTCGGTACACTGGGATCTAACCCCTCTCTCTGAAAATGTGAATAACTGATTGCAGTCCCTTTCTCCACACATTCCTCCCATCTGTCCTCCAGACTAGGATTCGCCTTCCATGACATCTGAGATGTCTTCTTTTTTTTCCAGGGAGCATGGCTTTCCCTTTACCCTAGTTTATGGAGCGCTCTCTATCTCCAAAGTTTATCCCTCTCTCTCTCTCTCTCTCTGTCTCCCATGGGTACAGATGCCACTCTCTTCCCACTAGTTTACGGATCCCTCTCTATTTCCCTAGTTTATTCACCAATCTCACCTTAGTTTATCGACCTCTTTCTCTCCCTAATTTATGGTACGCCCCTCTCTTCCTAGTCTACAGACCCCTTCTATCCCTAATTTATGGAAACCCCTCTCTCCTGAGTTTACAGGTCCATCTCTCCCCCTACGTCATGCTACCCTCTCTATCTCCCTAGTTTCTTGACCCATCTCTCCTTCGTATCTGAGCCCCCCCACTCTCTCCCGAGTTAATGGTACCCCCCGCTCTCCAAAGTTGAGAGAGCCCTCTCGCTCACAAGTTTACAGACCCCTCCCTCATAGTTGTAGAATCACACAGCGTGGAAACAGGCCCTTCGGCCCAACCTGTCCACACCGGCCCAACATGTCCCATCTACACTAGTCCCACCTCCCTGCATTTGGCCCATATCCCTCCAAACCTGTCCTTTAAGAGCTCTTAAAGATAGCGGAGTCAAGGGATATGGGGAGAAGGCAGGAATGGGGTACTGACTGTGGATGATCAGCCATGATCACATTGAATGGCGGTGCTGGCTCGAATGGCCTCCTGCACTTGTTTTTCTATGTTTGTTTGAAAGGAATCTCAAAGTTCAGGTTGGACTTGCAATGTTAAGTTTTCAGCCTAAATGGTGGGGCATTTAAATCATTAATTGCCCAACCCTTGCCTGGCAAAGAGATCTCGTTAAAAAAATAGCATTGACATTCATTTGTGTTCTATTGTCCTGCACTTATTGTCTATTGTTTTTATCCATGTACCTGTCTAATTGTTTATTAAATTTTTTAAATTTCAAAATAGACTTTATTCAAATAATAATACTTGAACTGTGCAAAAAATTCATCCGACATTTTCGGAGGCTATACAAATGATTCAATACAGTCTACATACATTGTTCAAATTTCACAAATTTATCCCCCACCCTTGCCACTCATGTGGCCCACTGGCGTGGAATCCCTTCCCTTACTTTGAGGGGCGTCTCCATCACACCCTGCCCCCCATGTCCAACAGCGGAAGGACCCTAGACTGTGGTGCTCCCCCACAGAGCCTTGGCATTGGCTGCACCGAGCTTCAGTGAGTCCCTCAGCATGTACTCCTGCAGTCTGCAGCGGGCCAGTCAGCAACATTCCCCGATGGACATCTCGCTCCGCTGGATGGTGAACAACGCTCGGGCAGACCAAAGAGTGTCTTTCACCGAGTTGATGACCTTCCAGCATCACTCGATGTCCGACTCTGAATGCGTCCCTGGGAACAGTCCGTAAATAGTTGTGATAGTCCCTGCCTCAACTACCTCCTCTGGCAGCTCGTTCCATACACCCACCACCCTTTGTGTGAAAATGTTACTCCTCAGGTTCCTATTAAACCCTCCCCTCCTCAGCTTAAACCTATGTCCCCTGGTTCTCAATTCCCCTACTCTGGGTAAAAGACTCTGTGCATCTACCCGATCTATTCCTCTCATGATCGTATACACCTCTACAAGATCACCTCCTCATCCTCCTGCACACTAAGAAATAAAGTCTAAGCCTGCTCAACCTCCTCCCCTATAGCTCAGGCCCTCGAGTCCTGGCAGCATGCTTGTAAATCTTCTCTGCACCCTTCCCAGCTTGACAACATCATTCCCACAACAGGATGACCAAAACTGAGCACAATACTCTAAATGTGAATCTACTCGATACTCTGACTGATGAAGGCCAATGTGTCGAAGGCCTTCTCGACCACACTATTTACCTGTGTCGGCACTTTCAAGGAACCATGTGAAAAAGTTACTTTTATAACTACTAAACCAGGTTCGCTTCTCAATAAACAGACACCACACAAACTGTTGGTAGACCAGTTCAAAACTTTACTTAACATCGGCCGATGGAAGGGAGCGGGAATTCCAGCTAAGTGACCAATGTAGACACTCGACTCTCCTCGGTCCCCTTCTCTGAACAACAGAATTACATCGCATTATATAGTGTTTCTTTGTCACATTAGCACATTCCACAGACATTAGTCATGGTCAGAGGTACAGGAAAAGGCATCACATCAAAGGCCTTTTGTTTACAGGTTATGATATACTAAAAACATTGGCCATTTGTTTTAGGTCATTTTATCTTCAAAGAGATCACCCTAGCTCTTGTCACTTGGTCCTTCATAACCATAGGCCATTTGTTTTATGGCATCTTATCTTTCCACTTCCCTGGTTCCTCTCTCATCACCTCCTCCCCCATAAACATTGGTCATTTGGTTCATGGCATCTTACTTCAAAGATGTGACTAGCTGTTTCTTTCTCTGTCACTTCCTCACTTGGGAGTCAATGTTATGGTATTTATTATCTCAATACCCCAAAACCCGAGGCAACTTAACTTGCCTTTCTGTATCATTCTACTGGAGAAAAGCCTGATTTGAGACTAAATATAAGCTGTAAGCTTTTCTTATATTTTTAACATAATTCAGCTTTATCATTCCATCCTTTTAACAAAATCTTGATAATAACTACAGTCCTTGCCGAGTACATACGAAAGACCATAAGCATCTCATCAGGCAAATTATCTCACTGTCTGTAGTCAGGGTATCTTTGCTGCACTTGTCATGTTTGACTCCAATCTTGTTTAAAAGGATGTGTGTACCATCCTTTAAATGTGGGTTAGTCTGCAAGTTTGCCATTTTGAAGAAAGTCCAGTCCATGTGGGCCACCCCAGAATAAAAGGAGGGTCAATAGCTCCACAAACCGTTCACAGTCAATCAAATGTATCCAACGACGATGATCTTCAATCTTCACAGCAGTTTATGTTGTTGATAGCACTTGGTTGTTCCTTTCAACACAATCTCAATTTCTTCTTGTCCCAGCACATGATCATTTTGTAGCCTTTATGGACTCGTCCCTGTGCTCACAGCTCCTCTAACCTGGGAATGCAGATCTGGCAAGACCTGGGTTAATTGCTGTCCATACATAATTAGTTAATTGCCCAGGGCCTGTAGGTGGCTTCCCCCCACTCTCCAGGGGGTGGGCACAGCAGCCTTTCCTGAATCAATAAAAAAGTTGTAAATCCTGTTTCTCTAGCTGCAGTTGAATAACCCCAATCTACTCTGAAGAAGGGCTTCGGCCCGAAATGATGCCTATTTCCTTCGCTCCATAGATGCTGCCTCATCCCCTGAGTTTCTCCAGCACTTTTGTCTACCTTTGATTTTTCAGCATCTGCAGTTCCTTCTTAAATACTTCTCTGTGAACTTATTCTTTAATCTGATTATATCTGAAGAGGCTCTCCCCACCTAAATATTAAATTCTCCAAATATGTTCTCTTCCCCAATCTATTTATCTTCTCACCTTTTTATCCCTCATTTTGAGTTCCCTCAAACCCCCTTTTGTAAGCCATAAGACAATTTTACATGTACATTCATTTCCCTTACACAGCACATGCTTCAACACCTTTGTTCGTCTGCAGACCGTAATCTTGCTTCATTTGCATTTTAAAGGACAACCTATGTTATCACATCAAAACAATCTTTCCCAAAAGAACTCACTCAGAATCAGTAATCAATAATACATTTTCTTTTTCTCTGTAATTTTGACATTTCCAATCTCATTTAACACTTTAATTGGGATGAGTCTCTTTTTGAACTCGGCTCAAAAGATTTATAACAACCAACACATTTTATCATTTGAGTATAGCTCCGCCCCCCATTCATGGCAGTGTCTTAAAGGAACACACCATAACCTGCCTGTTCATTTGCATTTTAAAGGACAAACTGTTCTTAAAGGGACACACACCTTTGCTCATTGCTTCAAATTTCACACATTCCACATACAAAAAACATTGTTTTACAAGCAGTACATACACACAAAAAAATTGTTTTACCAGCAGTATATAATATTTCATCTTCAAAGACGTCTCTTTGTAATTTACTTTCCCTTTTTCTGACAAGACTTCTGTTTACCAGAATCCTGGTTACCTAACCCTAATTGGACTTTGATCCAGATCATGATTAGTCAGACTCCCCGTGACTTTTCAGTCTCCCTATCCTATCCTCATTTCTCCACCGACTTTGTCTTCATCCCCAATTTTTTTATAACATAGTTGCTTGTCAGAAAAAGGATTCCCCCGGGGTAATTTTGTTTTGCAATGCCCCATAGCCTCTTTCCACCATCCCAGATGCCTGTGGGTGATGTACACAGTGAAATTGCTGTCGGATATTAAAATGTGTACATATTTCCTTATTAATAGTGGCAATAAAATGGGGACCATTGTCCGAGCTTATGACAGTAGGTAGGCCAAACCTGGGAATAACTTCCCTTAACACCAATGTTACTGTAGTCTCAGCAGTATCATTAGTGGTTGGTAGAGCTTCAATCCACCTTCTAAATAATCTAAAATCACTAAGCAATATTTATAACACTGGGCCCTTGGCATTTCAATAAAATCAATCTGTATGCATTCAAACGGTCGTGATGGCATTGGCGTCACCCCTGAGGGTATCTTAATTGGTTTGCCTGGATTACTTCGTTGGCAAATTTTACATTCAAAGGCCTGCTTCAGTGCCTCTTGCCGAATTTTCAGGTGCCACCACGTTTCCTTTGTCATCCTTATCATTCCCTCCTTACCGGCATGGGTAAGAGAATGAATATATGTTAGTCAGACGGGGAAAAATGCATCGTATACACCAACTTGTCCAAGCGGGGTGAGCCGAATCAATGACACAGCCCTCTTGTTTCCATAGTTGTTTTGGGTTATCAGAGGCGTCCCTCTGTAATGTACATACTTCCCTCATATCTGGCAGGACCGTTCTATTTGCTAGTATCTGTTTACCAGATGTCACCAAGCATTTGTATGCATAGGCTGCTTGCTTGGCTACACTATCGGCAAATGCATTGCCTTTTGTTATAGGGTCCCCAGCACCAGTGTGTGCAGCACATTTAATAATGGTCAGCTGTTCTGGTATCATCAATGCCTTAAGCAAATAACGCACAGAAAGGCATTCCCGTGCTCCCAATCCTGGGGAGCTTTGTAAGGTCAGAACTTCAAGGTATAGGGATATTACTGACGGAGCTGTCACAGGTAAGTATGCCATCGCTACTGGTAGGACGTAGGGAGGTGGACATCTCCCAGGATTATCTAACTCCTCATCTTCACTACCAAACAGGGTCGTCGTGCCAGACATGAAGTCTCCTCCAGAGGATTTACCAGTACTGAGGTTATTTTTACTAACCATCACCTGTTTCTCACCTCCTGCCTGTCTCTTAATTATTTTCTCTTGTTCCTCCGCCCACTGGCATTCTAGTTGCAATACTTTCCATCCTTTCATAGTGCCATCCTTATTTTGTAACTCTATCCCTTGTTTACATGCAGTATCCATCCAACTTCGATCTCTACTCTCCTCATGCTTCTTCTCTGCTTCTGCTTTCCACGTTTTAATTCCCTTCTTCCATTTCTTTCCTGCCTTCCTTTCCCATATCAACATTTCTGCTTTTTTAATTGTCTCGACATTCCATGTGCCCCCTACTGGCCAGGCTTCATCCCCCAACCGTTTGGTCAACTTGTAACTTAACATTCTAAATTTCTTATTATACTTAATAACACATATGTTGGATGGGGGTTCCCCCCTCACTGTTATCCAAAGCATTCCCCATAGCTAGATAGAGAAAAAGAGAAAGAAAAAAAAGAAAAAGAAAAAGAAAAAGAAAGCAGACCGCTTGATTCCGAAACGTGCAAAATATATCAACCAGGCCGACTCGCGACTCGAGACCCCAGTTTCTCAATTTGGCTGACTGTTTAACTTTGTAATATAAAACGCCACTTATTTCTTAATCCGACAACTCTTCGGATGTCTCAATAAGCCAGACGCACACCTCAACTCCCGTATCTCAACCCGACAAAACACGGATGTCTCAACGAGGCCGATAAGCCCTTAGTAGAGAGAAAAGAAAAAAACAAAGAGAGATAGACAGAGAGAGAAAGAGAAACCACTCACGTCCTTCTTAACAAGATACACAAGCCCTTCTTAAAAATACAAGCACAAGTCTGTCTTAAAAATACATACACAATCCCCACTAAAAAAACCCTATAAAGCCCAACTGGTCTTACCTTAGTCTGTTGCTAAGAACCTCGGCAGGGAACCTGGATCAACCTCTGATGAAGGATCACAGACGTTCCCGGGAGTTTCTAGGGAGGCGGTCTTACAAGGGGGCCGATAGAGCTCAGTTATCTCCCTTCCAATCCCGGCAACCTCTGCAACCTCTTGCACAGTCAGCCGTTGATGTGGTCCCAGCGAGGCCTGCATAACTATGCCAATGAAAAAGTTACTTTTATAACTACTAAACCAGGTTCGCTTCTCAATAAACAGACACCACACAAACTGTTTGGTAGACCAGTTCAAAACTTTACTTAACATCGGCCGATGGAAGGGAGCGAGAATTCCAGCTAAGTGACCAATGTAGACACTCGACTGTCCTCGGTCCCCTTCTCTGAACAACAGAATTACATCGCATTATATAGTGTTTCTTTGTCACATTAGCACATTCCACAGACATTAGTCATGGTCAGAGGTACAGGAAAAGGCATCACATCAAAGGCCTTTTGTTTACATGTTATGATATACTAAAAACATTGGCCATTTGTTTTAGGTCATTTTATCTTCAAAGAGATCACCCTAGCTCTTGTCACTTGGTCCTTCATAACCATAGGCCATTTGTTTTATGGCATCTTATCTTTCCACTTCCCTGGTTCCTCTCTCATCACCTCCTCCCTCATAAACATCGGTCATTTGGTTCATGGCATCTTACTTCAAAGATGTGACTAGCTGTTTCTTTCTCTGTCACTTCCTCACTTGGGAGACAATGTTATGGTATTTATTATCTCAATACCCCAAAACCCGAGGCAACTTAACTTGCCTTTCTGTATTATTCTACTGGAGAAAAGCCTGATTTGAGACTAAATATAAGCTGTAAGCTTTTCTTATATTTTTTACATAATTCAGCTTTATCACATGCACCTGCATTCCTAGATCCCTCTGCTCTACAACACTCCCCAGAGCCTTACCATTCACTGTGTAGGTCCTGCTCTGGTTAGACATTCCAAAAATGCAACACCTCACATTTCTCTACATTAAATTTCATCAACCATTCCTCTGCCCAACCGATCAAGATCCTGCTGCAATTTTTTAAAACCATCCTTACCATTCACACAATGCCACCCACTTTAGTGTCATCTGCAAACTTACTAATTATGTCTTGTACACACCCCTCAATGGGTTCCGAGATCCCTCTTCATCAGGTCATACGTGATAGGAGAAGAATTAGGCCATTCAGCCCATCGTCCTCTCTGCCATTCAATCGTGGCTGATCTATCTATCCCTCCAAACCCCATTCTCCTGCCTTCTCCTCATAACCCCTGACACCCGTACTAATCAAGAATCTATCTATATCTCTGCCTTAAAAATATCCACTGACTTGGCCTCCACAGCCTTCTGCGGCAAAGAATTCCACATTCATCAGCCTCTAACTGAAGAAATTCCTCCTCACCTCTATCCTAAAGGAAAATCTTTTAATCCTGAGGCTTTGACCTCTGGTCCTAGACTCTCCCACTAGTGGAAACATCGTCTCCACATCCACTCTATCCAGGCCTTTCACTATTCGGTAAGTTTCAATGAGGTCCCCCCCCCCCCGTCATCCTACTAAGCAGCCAGCGAGTACAGGCCCAGTGCTGACAAACGCTCTTCATTCCACTTTATACAGCCCTACAATGCCTCTTCTACACTCTCAGGTGTGAGACGGGGGGTCTCCACCTGAAACTATACCCCTTCCTATCCTACCCCACCACACATGCTGCCTGAGCTGCTGAGTTCAACCTGCACTCTTTTCTAAACCCAGCTTCCAACATCTGCAGTCGTCTGTATCCCCGATCAATATTTTTGGTAGTATGTTTTAGAAGTCGTGTCAGCTTGTTACCTGCGAAAACTGGATCGATTCTCCTCCAAGGAGCGGGAATCACTAAATCTGTAAGTTCAGGCATCAACTTTTTGTACCTTGTATTGTGATTATTGTGATGCTATTTTATATTTTCAAATAAACCATGGTCTCAAATTATTCCGGATTTAATCTATAAATTCAAGACATTTTATGTGCGGGGATCGCTGGTCGGTGCGGACTCGGTGGGCAGAAGGGCCTGTTTCCACACTGTATCACCAAACTAAACTAAACTGAACTTTAGACAGACTTTCTGAGGGAGACAGACCGACAGACAGACAGAAAATAGCAGGGTTTTGACCTGAAACGTCACCTGTTCCTTTTCTCCAGAGATGCTGCCTGACCCGCTGAGTTACTCCAGCTTTTTTTGTCGACGATAGATAGATGGAGAGGCAGACAAACAGCCCAGACCATCACGCAAACCAACCTCCCCTTCCATTGATCGTTTCGCCGAACACCTCCGTCCGGTTGGTCCGCAATAACCAACCTGACCTCCCGGTGGCTCAGCACTTCAACTCCCCCTCCCATTCCGTATCTGACCTCTCTGTCCTGGGTCTCCTCCATGGCCACAGCGAGCAACACCGGAAATTGGAGGAAATGCACCTCATATTCCGCTTGGGCAGTCTACATCCTGGGGGCTTGAAAATTGAATTCTCCCAATTCTGCTAGCCCTTGCTGTCCCCTCCCCTTCATCAGCCCTCTGGATGTCTCCTCCCCTCCCCCAGCCCTCGGGCTCCTCCTCCGCCTTTTTTCCTTTCTTCTCCCCACCCCCTATCAGTCTGAAGAAGGGTTTCGGCCCGAAACGTTGCCTATTTCCTTCGCTCCATAGATGCTGCTGCACCCGCTGAGTTTCTCCAGCATTTTTGTGTACCTCCCTTCCATTAACTCCATCTACACTTCACACTGCCTCGGCAAGGCCAGCAACATAATCAAGGACCAGTCCCACTCCCCTCTTCTCCCCTCTCCCATCAGGCATGAGGTACAGAAGTGTGAAAATGCACACCTCCAGATTCAGGGACAGTTTCTTCCCAGCTGTTATCAGGCAACTGAACCATCCTCTCACCAGCTAGAGAGCGGTTATGACATCCCATCTACCCCATTGGCGACCCTCGGACTATCTTTAACCAGACTTTACTGGACTCTATCTTGCACTAAACGATATTCCCGTTACCATGTATCTGTACACAGTGAACGGCTCAATTGTGGTCATGTATAGGCTATCCACTCACCGGTTAGCTTGTGACAAAAAGCTTTTCACTACGTTGGTACACAGGATAATAAACTAAACTAAACTAAACTGGACGGCACGGTGGCACAGCGGTAGAGTTGCTGCCTCACAGCGCCAGAGACCCGGGTTCGATCACGACTACGGGTGCTGTCTGTATGGAGTTTGTACGTTCTCCCCTTGACCTGTGTGAGTTTACTCGGATATCCGGTTTCCTCCCACACTCCAAAGGCGTGCAGGTTTGTTGGTTAATTGGTTTGGTGTAAATACAAATTGTCTCTAGTGTTTGTTGGATAGTGTTAGTGTGCAGGGATCGCTGGTCGGTGCAGTCTCGGTGGGCCGAAGGGCCTGTTTCCGCGCTGTATCTCTAAACTAAACCATGAACCTCAAACGATGCTGCCTGACCTGCTGAGTTTCTCCAGCACTTTTGATGTTGATTTCCAGCCTATTTTCTGCCCTGTAATCTCTCAGGTTAGAGAATAGGCTGGTCTCTACTATGTTGGCCTTCATAACAGGAGGAGTTGAGTATAGGAACAAAGAGATCCTCCTGCAGTTGTACAGGGCCCTAGTGAGACCACACCTGGAGTATTGTGTGTAGTTTTGGTCTCCAAACATGAGGAACGACATTCTTGCTATTGAGGGAGTGCAGCGTAGGTTCACAAGGTTAATTCCCGGGATGGCAGGACTGTCATTTGATATGCTGAGGGGATGGAGCGGCTGGGCTTGTATACTCTGGAATTTAGAAGGATGAGAGAGGATCTTATTGAAACATGCTAGAGGCAGGAAACATGTTCCTGAAGTTGGGAGAGTCCAGAACCAGGGGCCACAGTTTAAGAATAAGGGGATAAGCCATTTAGAACGGAGATGAGGAAACACTTTTTCACACAGAGAGTTGTGAGTCTGTGGAATTCTCTGCCTCAGAAGGCGGTGGAGGCCGGTTCTCTGGATACTTTCAAGAGAGAGTTAGATAGAGCTCTTAAAGATAGCGGAGTCAAGGAATATGGGGAGAAGGCAGGAACGGGGTACTGATTGTGGATGATCAGCCATGATCACAGTGAATGGCAGTGCTTGCTCGAAGGGCCAAATGGCCTACTCCTGCACGTATTGTCTATTATCTATGGAGAGAAAGAATGGGTGATGTTTCTGGACGAGACGCTTCTTCGGACTGAAATTCAGGGGAGAGGTAAACGAGAGATTTCAATGATGATGTAGAGAGACATAGAACAATGAATGAAAGATCATAAATCATTGTCCATATCTCTGATTTCCCTTTCCCCTGACTCTGTCTGAAGAAGGGTCTCGACCCGAAACGTCACCCATTCCTTCTCTCCAGAGATGCTGCCCGTCCCGCTGAGTTACTCCAGCATTTCTATCTTCGGTTTAATCTACAATTCCTTCCTACAACATGACTATTAGTTTAGTTTAGAGATACAGAGGAGAAACAGGCCCTTCGGCCCACTGAGTCCGCGCCGACGAGCAATCCCCGCACATTGCGGTGCTGGTTCGAAGGGCCGAATGGCCTACTCCTGCACCTATTGTCTATTGTGATGTGTTTGGACAGCGTGCTTTTCACTGTAGCTCGGTACACGTGACAATAATAAACCAAAACCTTAATGTCCAGCACTTTCTGCAGCTTCTATTGATATTAGGCGTTCGACTTACCGAACCAGGCCATCATGGAGTCAGTCACTATGTCACATATGAACCATATGTTGTTAGTTTAGTTTACATTAGAGATACAGAGGAGAAACAGGCCCTTCGGCCCACCGATCCCTGCACGTTAACGCTACCCCACACACACTAAGGACAATTTGCACTTATACCCGCCAATTAACCGACAAACCTGTACGTCTTTGGAGTGTGGGAGGAAACCGAAGATCATGGAGAAAACCCACGCAGGTCACGGGGAGAACGCACAAACTCCGTACAGACAGCACCCGTAGTCGGGATCGAACCCGGGTCTCTGGGGCTGTGAGGCAGCAACTCTACCGCTGCGCCCTCTATTAAGTTCAATTCCCGTTCATCCGACACAATCCGTCACGCTGCGTATATGTCAGGCTATCCAATATTCTGGAAACCTGGTGGAACACAGAGGCGCAGCGGGTAGAGCTGCTGCCTCACAGCGCCAGAGACCCAGGTTCTATCCTGACCTTGGGTGTTGTCTGTGTGTGTGTGTGTCTGGGGGTTCGGTATGGAAATGTCAACAATCGGAGGACATTGCTTTAAAGTGAGAGGGACAAAGTCTAAAGCAGATGTGCGGGGCACGTATTTTTACACAGAGGGTGGTGGGTGCCTGGATCATATTCATGCAGCGATTGGTTTGACTTTGCATTATAATCTGCACAAACCTTGAGGGCCAAAGAGCTGCTTCCTCTACTGTGATGTGTAGGAAGGAACTGCAGATGCTGGTTTACCCCCAAGAAAGACACAAAATGCTGGAGTAACTCAGCAGGTCAGGCAGCATCTCTGGAGAGAAGGAACGGGTGATATTTCGGGTCGACACTCTTCTTCAGACTGACAGTCAGGGGAGAGGGAGACACAGAGATATGGAAGGGTAAAGTGTGAAAACGAGACATCAAATGGGACGAAGTTCAAGGAAAATGTGGAATAGATTATTATTAGATAGGGGAAGGTGACAACGAGGCGTGCAAAGATAAAAATTTAATGGGTGAGGTTTCGGGTCGAGCCTTCTTCAGACTGAGAGTCAGGGGAGAGGGAGACAGAGATAAGGAAGTGTAAGGTGTGAAAACGAGACATCAAAGGGGACGAAGTTCAAGGACAATGTGGAATAGATCTGGCAGCACGGTGGCGCAGCGGTAGAGTTGCCGCCTGACAGCGAATGCTGCGCCGGGGACCGGGGTTCCACCCCGACTACGGGTGCTGTCTGTACGGAGTTTGCACCTTCTTTAATCCGGACAAAATTACGAGAGCGGGTTTGAAACCCCTCCCCCACACAGACGTCCTCCAGAAAACGTGGCGCCTAGGCCAGGTGAGATGGCCAATCTCACAACTGTTGTACAACTGTAACAACCTCCCATCTTTTATTCTCAATGAGGCAGGACTAGGAAAACTGGTCTTCGTTGGCCAAGGGGCCCAATTCCATACTGCACCACTGTCATCCATTGGTTAGTTCCTCCATGGATCAAGAGCTTGCACTCATAGCCACAATGAGGGGAAGGTGCCAGTGGTTAGGAGCAATGGCTTGGCTGCCAATAGACGGATGGATGAATGCAGGACATGGCAAAAGGACACGTTGCAGTTGTACAAGGTGTTGGTGCGGCTGCATTTGGAGTGCTTTCTTCAGTTCAGGGCAGCATGGTATAGGAAAGATATTACCAGGCTGGAAAGGGTGCAGAGATGATTTACGAGGATGTTGCCAGAACTCAAGGGTATGAGCTGTCGGGAGAGGTTGAGCAGGCTGGGACTCTATTCCTTGGAGCGCAGGAGCATGAGAGGTGATCTTATAGAGGTGTATAAAATCAAGAGAGGAATAGATGCAGAGTCTCTTGCCCAGAGTAGGGGAATCAAGAACCAGAGGACATAGGTTCAAGGTGAAGGGGAAAAGATTGAATAGGAATCTGAGGGGTAACTTTTTCACACAAAGGGTGGTGGGTGTATGGAACAAGCTGCCAGAGGAGGTTGTTGAGGCTGGGACTATCCCAACGTTTAATAAACAGTTAGACAGGTACATGGATAGGACAGGTTTGGAGGGATATGGACCAAGCGCAGGCAGGTGGGACTGGTGTAGATGGGACATGTTGGTTGGCGTGGGGAAGTTGAGCTGAAGGGCCTGTTTCCACACTGGATCACTCTATGACATGTATGCTCCCAACCCCGCCACTTTAAATGACAAAACAAGTGATTTAGCAGCACTTCATACTTTATTATTTAGTCAGGATTAGAAAAGGATCAGTTCCCTTCACTGGGAACCATTCTTGCTCCTCTTTCAGTCAATCCAAGGTCTGGTTTGTGCGGTGCTCCAGGGAAGAGGCATGGCCGCTGTTAGTGTGCGGTTGGCTGCGCCCACATTCGCTGGCACCAGTACCCGGTTCAGATGGCGGGGTCACCCCGACCGCTGCTGTTTGGCACCGGGGTCCCTTTCCCCCAGTCACCCTGTCAGACTAGGAAAAGGGGAGATGCAACGAGACCTGGGTGTCCTTGTACATCAGCCACTGAAAGTCAGCATATAGGTACAGCAGGCAGTGAAGAAAGCCAAGGGCATGTTGGCCTTCATAGCGAGAGGATTTGAGTTTAGGAGCAAGGAGGTCCTCCTGCAGTTGTACAAGGCCCTGATGAGACATCACCTGGAGTATTGTGTGCCGTTTTGACTCCTGATTTGAGGAAGGACATTCTTGCTATTGAGGGAGTGCAGTGTAGGATTAACAGGTTAATTCCTGGGATGGCGGGACTGACATATGATGAAAGACTGGGTCGACTGGGCTTGTATTCACTGGGATGAGAGGGGATCTTACATGGACACACCCCAGTACCCGGGTGGGATGGCAGGGGTCACCTCCTCCTCCAACGGTTCCCTCGCGTCCAGTCATCCGGTCAGCAGGGGGAGGAAATCCTCGACGCTGTCCATAGAAGTCGGGGACCATTCTCAGCGGAGTCGGGATCGCGCTGGACCCTGTTGTCCTGGGCCTCCTCAGGGTGGACACCCCGGACAGGGTCAGCACCGTCCGCACTCCGCAGTTGGCGCCGAACAGGATGTCAGTGTCGAGGCGGTCGCCCACCATCAGGGTGCGGGCGGGGTCCAGCACCCGCCGTCCCGTTGATGCAGTCGAACATGAACCTGCTGGGCTTGCCGATCACCACCGCCTTGCGGCCCAAGCCCACCTCTATGGCCGCCGTCAGGCTGCCCGTGCCTGGGAGGGAGGGAGGGAGAGAGAGGGAGAGGACGGGACGTTCAGTTTCAGTTTATCATCATGTGCATCGAGCTAGTGTAAAACTTGATGTTGCGTGCTATCCAGTCAGTGGAAAGCCAATACATGATGACAATCGAGCCATTTACATTGTACAGATACATAGACAATAGGTGCAGGAGTAGGCCATTCCGCCTTTCGAGCCAGCACCGCCATTCAATGTCATCATGGCTGATCATCCCCAATCAGTACCCCATTCCTGCCTTCTCCCCATATCCCCTGACTCCGCTATTTTTAAGAGCCCTATCTAGCTCTCTCTTGAAAGCATCCAGAGAACCTGCCCCCACCACCCTCTGAGGCAGAGAATTCCACACAGACTCACCACTCTCTGTGAGAAAAAGTGTTTCCTCGTCTCCGTTCTAAATGGCTTACTCCTTTTCTTAAAATGTGGCCCCTGGTTCTGGACTCCCCCAACATTGGGATCATGTTTCCTGCCTCTAGCGTGTCCAAAAACTTTAACAATCTTATATGTTTCAATGAGATTCCCTCTCATCCTTCTAAACTCCAGAGTGTACAAGCCCAGCTACTCCATTCTCTCAGCATATGATAAGGAATAATGTTTAGTGCAAGGTAAAGCCAGCAAAGTCTGGTCAAGGATAGTCCGAGGGTCTCCAACGAGTTAGATAGTAGTTCAGGACTGCTCACTGGTTGTGGTAGGATGCTTCAGTTGCCTGATAACAGCGGGGAAGAAACTGTCCCTGAATCTGGACGTGTGCTCTTATTCCAATTCTAGTTCCAGCCATTGTATCCCCACTTCCCTCTTCCCAATTGCTTCATCTCTGTAATAATCCAGCCTGCATCTCAGCTTACTCCAGGACATTAAGGTGGTGCAACAGTACAATTGCTGCCTGGGACACAGGTTCGATCCTGATTATGGGTACTGTCTGTATGGAGTTTGTACGTTCTTCCTGTCACCCTCTCACACTCCAAAGACATGTGGATTTGGAGGTTAATTGGGTTTGGCAAGTTGTAACATTGTCCTTAGTGTGTGTAGGTTAGTGTGCAGGGTGAACGCTGGTCGGGCATGGACCCTGTGGGACGAAGGGCCTGTTCTGCATGGTACCTCGAAGTCTAAAGAAAAAAAATAAGAAACCAGCTTGTGGTGAATGGGAAAGTGTCTTGGGTGCAAATGGCCTGTTCTTCGGAGTTGGAGAAGAGAGTGAACCCAGTAACACAGTCTGAAGAAGGGTCTTGACCCGAAACGTCACCCATTCCTTCTCTGCAGTGAGGCTGCCTGTCCTACTGAGTTACTCCAGCATTTTGTGTCTACCTTCGATTTAAACCAGCATCTGCAGTTCCTTCCGACACAACCAAATAACACCATCCAGATCTCAGTCAATTTAGCAACCTGGAAACTCCAGCAAAAGAGAGCGCTGCAGGAACTCAGCGGGTCAGGCAGCATCCGTGGAGGAAAATGGAAAGGGAGCGTTTTAAGGGAAGGGGACCCTTCTTCAGACTGATGTCAACTGGAAAGCAAAAAGAAAGGCAAGACCAGGTTTTGAATAGTGCCTCCTCTCAGTCCCGGGGTATGGTAAAACGCCTTCCAGCCACAGAGAGGCTCTAGTTTAGAACTGCTCACTGTTAGACATCATTTGCTTAAGTGATAGGTTTAATCGAACAAAATGGAGAGTTTAGTTTCGAGATAGAGGGTGGAAACAGGCCCTTCGGCCCACCGAGTCCGCACCAGCCCACGATCACCCCCACATTGATTGAGAAGGAATTTCTTTAGTCAGAGGGTGGTGAATCTGTGGAATTCATTGCCACAGAAGGCTGTGGAGGCCAAGTCAGTGGATAGTTTTAAGCAGAGACAGATTCTTGATTAGTACGGGTGTCAGGGGTTATGGGAAGAAAGCAGGAGAATGGGGTTAGGAGGGAGAGATAGATCAGCCATGATTGAATGGCGGAGTAGAATTGAGAGGCCGAATGGCCTAATTATGCTCCTATCACTTATGAACATGACACTAGTTTTATTCTGGCCACTAGGGCAATTTAACGAAGCCATTTAACCTACAAACCTGCACGTCTTTGGAGTGTGGGAGGCACCTGAAGAAAACACAGGGTCACGGGGTGAATGTACAAACTCCGTACAGAAAGTACTTGTAGTCAGGATTGAACCCGGGTGTCTGGTGCTGTGAGGCAGCAACTCTACCGCTACCAAGAAAGTCAAAGGGGCCAGCAAATCCGTTTCAAGAATTCACAGCATGCAAGCCAGACAAATAAAAAAGACCATTTGTATCTTGCCTTTTTCCAAAGGGCTCTTCCTGGTCTTGGAACGAAAATAGATCCTGAATAGGGAAGGGCCGTAGTTCAAGAACTCGCTCCTGGAAGTAGGCTCATATGCTGACAGCCCACTTCATATTACGTTCATACCTGGCCGCACTGTGCAGGTGATCTGACCTTCGGTCTCTCCGTCGACAGCGCTGGGTGTCAGTGGCTTCAGATCTGGCGGGAGAGAGATACAAACAAAAAAAAGTAGGTTACTTTTAAATGTTGACGCAAAATGCAGGAGCAACTCAGCGGGTCCAACATTAATGCTGTCTGACTTAGACCCGAGTATCCGCAGTTCCTTGCTTCTCATAGTCATAGAGTGATAAGAATGTGGAAACAGGCCCTTCTGCCAAACTTGTCCACACCGGCCAACATGTCCCAGCTACACTAGTCCCACCTGCCTGCGCTTGGTCCATATCCCTCCAAACCTGTCCTATCCATGTACCTGTCTAACTGTTTCGTTCACGTTGGAATAGTCCCAGCCTCAACTACCTCCTCCGGCAGCTCGTTCCATACACCCACCACCTTCTGCGTGAAAAAGTTAATCCTCAGATTCCTGTTAAATCTTTTACCCTTCACCACGAACCTGTGTCCTCTGGTCCTCGATTCCCCTACTCTGGGCAAGAGACTCCGTGCATCTACCTGATCTATTCCTCTCATGATTTCACACACGGCTATAAGATCTCCCCTCATCCTCTTGCACTCCATGGAATAGAGTCCCAACCTACTCAACCTCTCCCTATAGCTCAGAACCTCTAGTCCTGGCAACATCCTCGTAAATCTTCTGTGAACCCTTTCAGGCTTGACAACATCTTTCCTATAACACGGTGCCTGAACTGAACACAATACTATAAATACGGTCTCACCAACGGCTTCCATTTTTAAACGCAGACGACGAACTGAAGATGCTGGAATCTTGCGTAAACATAGAGTACTGGCTATCTGGACTACACTTCTTGCGTAGAACATAGAGTACGCGTGGCTATCTGGACTACACTTCTTTCCACCCTGCTTCCTGTAAGGATTCTATCCCCTCCATCTACGGCGCATCTGCGCCCAGGATGAGGTGTTCCACACCAGAGCATCGGAGATGTCCTCATTCTTCAGGGAACGGGGGTTCCCCTCTTCTACTATAGATGAGGCTCTCACCAGGGTCTCTTCTATACCCCGTAACTCTGCTCTCACTCCCCAACCCCCCACTCGTAACAAGGGCAGAGTCCCCCTTGTCCTCACCTTCCACCCTACCAGCCGTCACAAACAACAAATAATCCTGACATTTTCGCCACCTCCAAAGGGATCCCACCCCCACCACTGGCCATATCTTCCCATCTCCTCCCGTCTGCTTTCCGCAGAGACCGTTCCCTCCGTAACTCCCTGTTCAATCCATCCCTTCCCACCCAAACCACCGTCTCTCCAGGCACTTTCCCTTGCAACCGCAGGAAATGCTACACTTGTCGCTTTACCTTCCCCCTTAACTCCATCCAAGGACCCAAGCAGTCTTTCCAGTTGCGGCAGAGGTTCACCTGCACCTCCTCCAACCTCATCTATTGCATCCGCTGCTCTACATCGGTGAGACCAACTGTAGACTTGGCGATCACTTCGCCCAACACCTCCGCACGGTTCACAATAACCAACCTGATCACCCTGTGGCTCAGCACTTTAACTCTCCCTCCCATTCCGAATCCGACCTCTCTGTCCTGGGCCTCCTCCATGGCCAGAGTGAGTCCCACCGTAAATTGGAGGAGCAGCACCTCATATTTCGCTTGGGCAGTATGTACCCCAGCGGTATGAACATTGACTTCTCCAATTTCAGGTAGTCATTGCTTTCTCCTCCCCTTCTCAGCTCTCCCTCAGCACACTGTCTCCGCCTCTTCCTTTCTTCTTTCCCCCCCCACCCTCACATAAGTCCGAAGGGTCTCGACATGAAACGTTGCCTATTTCCTTCGCTCCATAGATGCTGCCTCACCCGCTGAGTTTCTCCAGTATTTTTGTCTACCTTCGATTTTCTAGCATCTGCAGTTCCTTCTTAAACATAGAGTACTGGAGTAACTCAGCTGGTCAGGCAGTTGAATGTGGATAGGTGATGGTTTGGGTCATAAGGAATGGGTGACGTTTGGGATCGTGACCCTTCTTCAGGTGTGTGTGTGTGTGTTAGATGTATAGATATGCATGTGATATATAGATATATAAGCGAGAGATATATAGATGTTATAGATGGGGATATACACATACACACGCACAGTAAACATGTTGTCCCCCAAATACAGAGACCTGCTCACCTGGGACCACGGTGCCTCCACCCACGGGCTGCCAGGGGTCTGGGTTGGTGGCCACAAACATACACCGGGGGTCCCGCAGGTAGCTGCAGGCCTTGGCCAGCCGCACAAAGCTGAAACGTTCGTCGTAGCCGACCAGCACAGCACTCACCTCGGGGTCGAGGGTGCAGCGGGATAAGGGAAGCCCCTCTTCCTCCTCTCCCGATCCGGGCGGTCCGCCCGACACCCGCAGGCCAGCAGCGCGCAGCTCCCCACACAGGGCCTGGCTGCCCAGCACGTAGACCTGGGGACGAGCGGGTTAACATAGGATGAGCATTTGTCGGCACTGGGCCTGCACTCGCTGGAGTTTAGAAGAGCGAGGTGGGACCTCATTAAAACTTCCGTGGAATTCTCTGCCTCAGAGGGCGGTGGAGGCAGGTTCTCTGGATGCTTTCAAGAGAGATCTAGATAGGGCTAAATAGAGTCAGGGGATATGGGGAGAATGCAGGAACGGGGTACTGATTGGGGATGATCAGCCATGATCACATTGAATGGCGGGTGCTGGCTCGAAGGGCCGAATGGCCTACTTCTGCACCTATTGTGTATAAAACATACAGAATAGTGAAAGGCTTGGATAGAGGGGATGTTTCCACTAGTGGGAGAGTCTAGGACTAGAGGTCACAGCCTCAGAATTAAAGGACGTTCTTTGAGGAAGGAGATGAGGAATTCTTTGCCGCAGAAGGCTGGGGAGGCCAAGTCAGTGGATATTTTTAAGACAGAGATAGATAGATTCTTGATTAGTACGGGTGTTAGGGGTTATGGGGAGAAGGCAGGAAAATGGGGTTAGGTGGGAGAGATAGATCAGCCATGATTGAATGGCGGAGTAGACTTGATGGGCCGAATGGCCTAATTCTACTCCTATGAACTAACCAGTCGGCGGAAAATCTATACATGATTACAATCGAGCTATTCACAGTGCACAGATACATGATAAAGGAATGATGGGTAGTGCAAGGTAAAGCCAGTAAAGTACGATCAAAGATAGTCCAATGGTCTCCACTATATATATGTAGTCCAATGTTTCAGGACTGCTCTCTGGTTGTGGTAGGATGGTTCAGTTGCATGATTACAGCTGGAATGAAACTGTTCCTGAATCAGGAGGTGTGCAGTTTTCATTTTCAGTGTACAGAAGAAATGTTGCTGTAGGAATAGGGATTTAAGAGAGTGGAGCAATTGTAATGTGAGTTTGTAGATCTGCTTCTGTGGCTAGCATGTAAATAGTCACCTGTGTTGGGCACCATCTTCAAAGCAGATGATATTTAGAAGGATGAGGGGGGGACCTCACTGAAAGTTACCAAATAGTGAAAGGCCTGGATAAAGTGGATGGGCGGGGGGGAATGTTTCCACTAGTGGGAGAATCTAGGACTAGAATTTTTTTAAAGATTAGAGATACAGCGCGGAAACGTGCCCTTTGGCCCACGCCGACCAGCTATCCCCGCACACTAGCACTATCCTAAACACACACACTAGGGACAATTGTTACATTTATACCAAGCCAATTAACCTGCAAACCTGTGAGTCTTTGGAGTGCGGGAGGAAACCAAAGATCTCGGAGGAAACCCACGTGGGTCACAGGGAGAACTTACAAACTCCGTACAGACAGCACCCGTGGTCATGATCGAACCCTGGTCTCCGGCGCTGTGAGGCAGCAACTCTACCGCCGCGCCGCCTACGGTCACAACCTCAGAATTAAAGGATGTTCCTTCAGGAAGGAGACGAGGAGGAATTTCTTCGGCCAGAGGGTGGTGAATGTGTGGAATTCTTTGCCACAGAAGGCCGTGGCGAAGTCAGTGGATATTTTTAAGGCGGAGATAGATGAGATTTTTGATTAGTACGGGTGTCAGGGGTTATGGGGAATGGGGTTGGGGGGCAGAGATGGATCAGCCATGATACATAGATACATAGAAAATAGGTGCAGGAGTAGGCCATTCGGCCCTTCGAGCCTGCACCGCCATTCGATATGATCATGGCTGATCATCCAACTCAGTATCCAGTACCTGCTTTCTCTGGGCCACATCTAACTCCCTCTAAATATAGCCAATGAATTGGCCTCAACTACCTTCTGTGGCAGAGAGTTCCCAGAGATTCACCACTCTGTGAAAAATGTTTTTCTCATCTCGGTCTTAAAGGATTTCCCCTTAATCCTTAAACTGTGACCCCTTGTCCTGGACTTCCCCAACATCGGGAACAATCTTCCTGCATCTAGCCGGTCCAACCCCTTAAGAATTTTGTAAGTTTCTATAAGATCCCTCTTCAATCTCCTAAATTCTAGCGAGTACAAGCCGTCTATATCCAGTCTTTCTTCATATGGAAGTCCTGACATCTTAGGAATCAGTCTGGTGAACCTTCTCTGCACTCCTCTATGGCAATAATGTCCTTCCTCAGATTTGGAGACCAAAACTGTACGCAATACTCCAGGTGTGGTCTCACCAAGACCCTGTACAACTGCAGTAAGACCTCCCTGCTCCTATACTCAAATCCTTTTGCTATGAAAGCTAACATACCATTCGCTTTCTTCACTGCCTTCTGCACCTGCATGCCTACTTTCAATGACTGGTGTACCATGACACTCGGGTCTCGCTGCATCTCCCCTTTTCCTAATCGGCACCATTTAGATAATAGTCTACTTTCCTGTTTTTGCCACCAAAGTGGATAACCTCACATTTATCCACATTATACTGCATCTGCCAAACATTTTCCCACTCACCCAGCCTATCCCCTCTCAATCTCCTAAATTCTAGCGAGTACAAGCCGAGTATAGACATGATTGAATGTTGGAATAGACTAGATGGCCGAATGTCTAACTCTGCTCCTATTCCTTAACTGTGGATGTATTGGTAGCTCCCAAAGTTTTTTCAATGTGGCGTCAAGATGTACCTCCTCACCGAAGAAATCTTCCCTTGCCAATATCATGTTCTCTGGATTTTCTGTGGCTTCCTTTAGAGCAGCAATCACCCCTTTAACCACTTTGATGCCATCAACATGGTTTGATCTGATTCTGGCTTGAAGTGTAGAAGCGTTTCATCCAGGCCAGTCAGATATTTGCCAAGTAAGCCCAATATCTGAAGTTGTACTTTTGCTTCAGCCTGGGTGAAGTCATGAGATGGCGCTTTTCAACCCCCCACAGATGTTCCGCTATTCAGCAGTGCTACAAAGTCATCATAATATTCTATCAGCTTGCCACTAATATGAAACAGTATGTGCAATCTGTTGCCACGGTACCGTGGGAGATGTTCCTGTCATCTAAAAATGCGGCAAATCCTTTTGGGTCCCCTTTTCCGTTTTTGTATCTAAGTTTGCTCCTCTGCAGTATGGCATTTACTGCTAGACAGTCTTTCCCAAATAAGAATTGTCCTCGGATTGTTTCTGCATTTTTAGGGCTGAAGCGAACTGATGTAGCAATGGAGTCAAGAGGATGCAAGTGGCAGTAGAGCTCGTTCAAATATTTACCCCACTCACTACTCACAATTCTAATAGCAGCATGATTAGCTGCACACCTGTCACTCATTGTGTTTGAAATGTTGTCGATTATCTTTTGTCTTGTATCTTGAAAATTCGTTTGCTCATTAAAATAAATGTAAGTTTTACACAAATTGTCAATTGTTTCGCAAATATGTTGTGCATAGTCTCAGCAGTCCCACCAGCAAATCATCAACTGCTGCAGAGAGACAGTTGTTTTTGGTGGTGAAATGAACACTGTTAATGTGGGTCTCTTCCTGGGTGGTTGCATCAAACCCCACAGTCAAACCCCTTGTTGCAAGGAGCATCTCTGCTGTTGCAACTCAGCAATAGCTCCCAATTCTCGGGCCATAACTTCAACTGCACTGCGTCGAGGAACATAATCCAGATGAAGTCCACTCCGCTTGTAGAACTGGCTTATCAGGATTGGAATGTTTGCTGTGGGAGTTTTGTTTACAATACAGTCAAACACATGCATCCTTATGTTGAGGAGTAGTTTTCTGGCCCACCTTTGCCTTGACAATATGGCAGCCTGCAGATTTTCGATTGTTTCTTTGAGGACAAGATTGTCAAATTCGAGGCGTCTCACATCCTCTTCCCTGTCCTTTAAATTTTCATGAACTTTTTCTGTACTGGTGAATTGAAACAGTTTTCCTCCTTTTCGTACTGCACGAAACATCAGCAATTGTCTGTGTGCTTTTTTAAGTTTCAAAACTCTGCCTTGGTGTTAGCAAGCACTCGTGCAGAAGTATTATCATGTAATTGGTTTTGAGTTCCTGAATCTTTCTGTCCTTTAAATCTATTTGGTTTTGCTTTCTCTTTAAGGCTTGATTAACTATACGTTTGGGAGTTTTCAACGTGCCCTAAGTTCACTGATCTTTGTGTGATACTTTGTTGAAAGAGCAGCCCTGGATTCGTACATATACTTTAGTCTTTTCGTCAATTTTTGTTTCCCTGGTGAAAGACTTAGAAATTCTCTGCTACATCTTTTTGAAACACTAGATGTCGATGGCCTTGGTTCAGGTGAGGCAGCAGGTGTCGTGGGCATTGCTAGATTCAGTGGAGGATGCAGACTATGACTGTCATCGCCCATGTCCTCAGTGTCTTGAAATATGGGCACTTGGCTTTCGGCAGATGTCAAGGATTCAGGATCTTGAGCACCAGGCATGGAATGTCATCTAAAGAAATGTGTTGACTGCCTTCGGAAGTTTAAAAGTTTCATCACAAATTTACATAAATACTCCAAGTTCCTTGGGATTGGTGAGTTTTAACTTAACAGTAACAAATGAATAGCCTTCTGCATCCGACAAAGAGAAATGTGAACTCAGCGATTTCTCTGTTTCAGGCAGACTTTTTCCAAACGAGGTATACAAGTACAAGATGTGTCCATTTTTAAGATCCCTCTTAGACTCAGGCATGACAGAGAACTTCTCTTCAAGTTGAACTCTAGCTATGCCTGCCTGGGCTTTTGGATTGACAATTTTGCATTCTTCTTTGGAGACATCTATTTACAATGTAAATTTAAAAAAAAACATTGAACATCATTAACAGAAACAAGTTATTATTTGCAGCTTTAGAAAAAAAGGTAGAAATGATAAAGTTAAATGCTAAAACAAATAGTAAATACTCAACAAGAAAATCATCAGTTTCATCTAAATTCAATTACTAGATTTAAACATCTATCCATTTATTTAAGAATAGATTAACATTTTTAAAAGCTTAAGTGTCCAAATAACATTCACACAATAATTCACATATAACATAATTTAAAATCTAATTTTCATGAATTTACAGGCCAAATGGAAGGAATTGAATGTTTAATACCTGTAAATTAATGGGAATTTATATAATCTTGCGAATGGGGATTTCTGGAACGCGATTATTTGGAACGTTCATTTGCGGTGAATTTAACCCCGTATTGCATGAAAAATACTGCCGTTAATTCGGGGGGGAAAATCACCGTGTCGCATGAAAAAAAGTGAATTAAAGGCCTCTTAAGCAGAACGTTTATACATTAAAATAAGGCACATTCGTTTACCTTTCCCTTGTGTGAAATCCGTCCCGTTGTTGGCGTTGACGCTTCAGAAGATGATTTTAAAATGATTCCAACGCTGAACTTGTTGGGAGATTTTTTAAACAAACTACGCAAAACGGCACCCGGAACGATTCTTTCACCGAGGCTGGTACTCCAACAAAATATAATTCAGGACAAGGGAGGAGAAACCCGCGCTTTAAACCCCGCCCCCCTTAAAGGCGCCAAAATCGCGCACACCGGACAGTGGCAGAATTACAGCGCCGCTGAAGGTAAGTATTGTAACATACCTACCTTATGACCTTGCGGTGGAGGGGGTCCGCGCCGCCCAGGTAGAGAGCCGAGCAGCGCGGTGGAGGGGGTCCGCGCCGCCCAGGTAGAGAGCCGAGCAGCGGGCCGTGCTGTAGACCTGCTCGGGCCCGGCCTGCAGGCCCAAAGCCCCGAGCTTTCCCACCACCGCGTCCCGGGAGCGGCTGCAGTTGTTGCTGACGAAGTAGACGCGCTTGCCGCTGGCCCTCAGGCCGCCCAGCAGCTCGGCGGCGCCGCCGATGGCCCGCGGCCCGTCCCACAGCACGCCGTCGCAGCCCAGGCGGCGACACCCTCCCGCCGCCCGACCGACTGAGCCCGGCGGCGTCCGCACCACCGCCTAACACCCGCCCTCTCCGCCAATCGCGGCCCGGCCCCCACCCGCCTCCCCTGCCGATTGGCTAACCCGGCGGGGGCGGGAGTAGCGCACCGACCAATTGGTGCGCTCCGTCTCGCTGAGACCAATCAGAGCGCGTCGGCCCTCACGTAGGGGGGGTGGTGCCAGGGTCAGCGATCCTATTGGCCGGAGACGGAGACCCCACGTGGGGCCGTGCCCCGGGTCAGCGATCCTATTGGCCGGAGCGCGGAGACCCCATGTGGGGGCCGTGCCCGGTCAGCGATCCTATTGGTCAATCGCGGGACACTGTGGGGGAGGTGGGGGGTCCGCAACGACCAATCAGAACGCCGACCACACGTGCGGGGGGGGGGGGGTTGACCGGTCATGTGGTCGGTCAGGGACTCCAAATGCTGGAGTAACTCAGTGGGTCAGGCAGCATCTGTGAAGATAGACACCTAATGCTGGAGTAACTCAGCATCTGTGGAGATAGACACCAAATGCTGGAGTAACTCAGTGGGTCAGGCAGCATCTGTGAAGATAGACACCAAATGCTGGAGTAACTCAGTGGGTCAGGCAGCATCTGTGGAGATAGACACCAAATGCTGGAGTAACTCAGTGGGTCAGGCAGCATCTGTGGAGATAGACACCTAATGCTGGAGTAACTCAGCGGGTCCGGCAGCATCTGTGGAGATAGACACCAAATACTGGAGTAACTCAGCGGGTCAGGCAGCATCTGTGGAGATAGACACCAAATACTGGAGTAACTCAGTGGGTCAGGCAGCATCTGTGGAGATTGACACCAAATACTGGAGTAACTCAGTGGGTCAGGCAGCATCTGTGGAGATAGACACCAAATGCTGGAGTAACTCAGCATCTGTGGAGATAGACACCTAATGCTGGAGTAACTCAGTGGGTCAGGCAGCATCTGTGGAGATAGACACCAAATACTTGAGTAACTCAGCGGGTCAGGCAGCATCTGTGGAGATAGACACCAAATACTGGAGTAACTCAGCATCTGTGGAGATAGACACCAAATGCTGGAGTAACTCAGTGGGTCAGGCAGCATTTGTGGAGATAGACACCAAATGCTGGAGTAACTCAGCGGGTCAGGCAGCATCTGTGGAGACAATGGATAGTTACAAGTTCAAGTTACATGTATTGTCACATGCACCAATTGGTACAGTGAGATTTGAGTTACCATACAGCCATACTCCAGCTTTTTGTGTATTCTCTCCAGAGATACTGCCTGAGTGACCCCACTGTTTTGTGTCCATCTTTGATGCAAACCAGCATCTGCAGTTCCTTCCTCCACGGTGTTTTATTGTCAGATGTCCCGAAACGGAATAATTAAATTCATACTTGCAGTGCATATAAACAAGATAATCAACGGGGAAAAAAAAGAAATTCAGTATGTTATTTCACGGTAGGTCAAAAGGTCAAAGTGTGTGACCCACGGAGTCTCTCAAGTATTCTGGAGGACAAGCAAGCCTCCGGCATACACTCGTCACACAGGCAACACTTACTTTCTTACCTGGAAAATACCGTCTTCTTCTTTTGTGTGGCGTGCACAGCCTAAAGTTGTTGGACAACTTGTTCTATTTGATCTTCCGTTTGTGCACGTCGAGTTGATTGCATTAGTCGAAACAGGGCGGACCACGTGAAGGTTGCAATCTTCCACCCCGAAAATACTGTCACAAACACAGAAGTAAAAGCACACTTTGTAATTTTAAGATGATAACAAACTCCCTGGTCAATTTGTCCCTTCAAACCCAAACCACCCCCTCTCCGGGCACTTTCCCTTGCAACCGCAGGAAATGCTACACTTGTCGCTTTACCTCCTCCCTTGACTCCATTCAAGGACCCAAGCAGTCTTTCCAGATGCGGCAGAGGTTCACCTGCACCTCCTCCAACCTCATCTATTGCATCCGTTGCTCTAGATGTCAGTGAGACCAAGCGTAGGCTTGGCGATCGCTTCGCCCAACACCTCCGCTTGGTTCGCAACAACCAACCTGATCTCCCGGTGGCTCAGCACTTCAACTGCCCCTCCCATTCCGAATCTGACCTTTCTGTCTTGGCCCTCCTCCACGGCCAGAGTGAGGACCGTAAATTGGAGGTGCAGCACTTCATATTTCGCTTGGGCACTTTGCACCCCAGCGGTATAAACATTGACCTCCAATTTCAGGTAGTTCCTGCTTTCTCCCCTTCTCAGTCCACAGTCTCCGCCTCTTCCTTTCTTCTTCCCGCCCCCCCACCCTCACATCAGTCTGAAGACGGGTCTCGACCCGAAACTTGCCTATTTTCTTCACTCCATAGATGCTGCCTCACCCGATGAGTTTCTCCAGCATTTCTGTCTACCTTCGATTTTTCCAGCATCTGCAGTTCTTTCTTAAACAACGAAGCATTCCTAAGGTCATGAATTTCTCCAGCATTTTTGTCTACCAAATTCCATTCATGTTTATTTAAAATGTTTCATCGTGCAATTTTGTCTTG